>JAODVM010121308.1:0-15643 GCA_025400095.1 Phenganax marumi | reverse complement strand
TAACTTTATTTGTACGTAAATGTCACGTTAATTGATTTTAAACCATTAAGGTGAAGATATTGTTCAGTTTATATTTAAAACTCGTCGAATTCTTCTTCGCTTTCTCGTTCAAAAAGTAGCTTCGCAATTTAACAAGATTGCTTCGCAAGATTACACAATTTTCAAAATCGCTTCGCAAACTGCGATTTGCGAAGCGTTAATTCGGACCCTGAGAGACTAAGTGAGACTTTGGTAGAACAACGTTGTTTTTGTCTAGCTGCTCTTAAATATTCCATACCAGGTCCTTTAGCTCCACCGGGAAGAAGCCGACCGAGACGAAATATAACAGCTCTCTCGTACTCTTGAACAATCTAGGCATTGCAAAATGATTACAATTGGTCAGACACTGACAAAAAGCATACACGCAACTGTCTGGTACCAAAATTTGCTATTACTACAATTGACCAAGGTAGAAGAGATGGGTGCATTTTGATTTTACCACAGCAAAATTCATTGAGTGTCACTTTAAATTATTTAAAACTGTAAGGGTTCAGGCAAAATTGACAAACAGCCTTTATATGACTGCAATGGATTCTGTTATGAGATATTGCTCACCCTGATGCAGAAAAACAAAGAAAAGGGAAATGTGCAAATGACCAGTAGAAACGAGAGACCAGTAAGGATGATGCCACACAGACTATTTCCTTCAGGAGGCTGTTCCACCTCTATAGAACAATTTCAATTAAATTTACACTTTGAGTTAGGCAGTAAAATTTACTGGGCAAAACACTAGTATCGGTTTAAAATTAATTCAGTATTTACATTTAACTAGATATTTTAGTCTAGAGCTGTATACCTATGTTGGTCAACCCAGTAACTTATCAAAAGCCATTCATGAGCAGAATTGTCTAACATAAGACATAAGACACAGCATAATAGATGACTAGGGTACATTCAAGTGTATTGTCAGTCTATGGGTTGACTAGAAAAACTGGCAGATAGATAAAAGTATATCTTATCACTATCAACATTAAAAGTATTCTCAAAACAAGTATGAGCTTTTAGGTTTGAAATATTTATGCTATATATTTAGAAACTTACCCACAATTTACAATGTGAGAGCTACCATTATATTTTTTTATGAAACATTATTATATAATATGATTATAGTATATGAAGGATGGCCGAAAACTACCAAATTTAAATCGATATCTATTTAAGAAAGAATGAAAGCGTTCAGTTCCTAGTATAGTGAAATAGAACTTGTGCCCTCTCTGTCTAAACAGTCTATTTAATGTTTTTGCTAATAGTTCATTTAAAGCCTTCTCCTTTGGCCCATTTATTGCCAAAAGTTTCACGCTGATAGCCGACGAGTAAAGCAACAACATAACAGACTTAAGATTGAGTGAGATAACAAAATACTGCATGCAACTTAGGCATATTAGGTCCCTTAACACTGCCCATTTTCCCTGCATCAAAAAATTTTGTCATTGTACTTGCTACTTACAAGCTGTTCAGTTACATAAACTGGGAGGAGAATTATAACAGAGAAAATCGCAGATATAGACAGGCCTATTACACTCAATTAGGTAAAATAAGATAAGCCGTGATGTAGGGCTATCAAAGTAGTGATTAGGTCATGTGCAAAACTCATGCAGACATCAATATGAACTGTTTCAGGTAAACATGACAATATTTTTATAAAATTACAATAAAAAATAACAGCACCAAAATTCCAAATGCAGTTCAAAATACATGATGAAAAATGCTCATTGCTTCGAAAAGTCGTAATTTTAAGCGAAATAAATGAACTCATAATTTTTGATATCACTTGTACAGAAAATTCTAATTTATATTTTAAAAATATAGCTTAGATTGTCAGTAATTTTTCCATATATTTTTGCAACAAGTTGATATACAGTTTTTTGGCTTAAAATTAATTTTTATATAAATACTTGTATCAGCTCTGGTTCCTGGTGTGACTGGTTCTTAAAACTTTGAAAACTACGCATTTCGCTGTCAGCTGTGGAAATTTTGTCACAACTGTCAGCAAACTTAATACACAAATAGAACACAAAAAACAAGCATTTTATTAAGCTGAAATAGTTCTCCAACGACGTTTAGGTTATTCTTCAATGTCTATTCTTCAATGTAAAGGCTATTCTTCAATGTAAAGTCGCTGCAAAAGATGCAGAACTTGAGAAAACGACGAAATTTGGCCCATGGCAACCGAACTAATAAAATATTCAAACAACAAAACACGCTAAAAAACAGCAAAGAAAAGACTAAGAAGAAACTAAATTGCTAGAAAAAGATGTACTTCTTGTATAATTATCAAAAAACTCCAGTAACTCCGGCATTTAAACGGAATTAAACAACATTACCTTCTGGCGAAACTGCCATGCTGTTATATGGACGAGAGGACATCTTATTATAAAATACGCAATTGTTTTATTTGTTTATAATTCTGCATAATTATACAAATTATGTTCGTTTGATCTCAAAATGGCGGATTGAAAAAATCCATGAAAAAATCGCATTTCTTTATTAAAATAAATCATGTTCTTAGTATCTCCACAGTTAGTTTTAAGAAGTGCCAAAATTTTCCTTGAAAACTTTCGCGGCCCTTTTGCTAGTTCGTCCGTGAAACGAGCAATTTTCTTTGAGAAGTGTTTGACGAGTTCACTTGCTCGTGTGCACGATGAAAAATTGTTTCTTATTCCTCGCGAGTTCACTTCAAGCTCGAGCCTACGACGAATTAGTTTTTCCTGGCAAGTTTTGCGAAATATCTAGCTAATACAGAGGAAACTAAAGCGACTCAAAACTTAAACGTTGCGGAAACGCGCAATTAAGTGAGTTTATTAAAATTTAAATCCCAATATTATCTTTTTGTCATCTCACATTTGCATACACTTGGGGAAAATCAACAATCGAACACATAGACACTACGCTGAGCCGCTGATACAAAAACTCGGACATTTTACACAAAATAATACACAATTGCCTCGAATACTTTGTCTCATGAAGCATTCTAACGTGCAACAAAATGTGAAACAAGATGTGGTTCAACGTTATGTCTTGGCCATATTGGCATTAAAATGTCATACTTCTATAAAATTTACATAGTATTTAGTTGTGTAGACAACACCCTCGAGTCAACAAAATGTTTTACAAATTGCAGTTATTGTTTCAATACCGAAATATTTTGGTACTTTTGCAAGTATACAGTTTTAGAAGCCAAACTGTCTGTTACAACTTTCGGCTGCAAAAAATATTTCTTTCAACGATTAGAACAATTTTGATAGATTTTAAAATTCTTTCTTCTATGGAAAAATTTTGCCCGAAGACCTTCGCTTTTCTTGCTTGTTTCAAACAGTGTAAAATTCAATGTAAATATCAGCACCAGTTTTAAACTAGTGCTATTTCAAAATATTGAGCAGTAAACATGTATGTGTGTTTTTGGTTTGAATTTAAATTCAACAACAGAAAAGCTACTGTTTTGGAACGCAAACAAAATGTCGAATTAAAATAACCTAGTGGTCGGTATAATATGCAACGAGGACCTTTAAAAATGTCAATTTCCTTGCAAACAGGCTGGCTGCCACAACGAACACAGAAGAAAATAAGAGATAATATTTATCTGCAAATAATCCTTCTTAGCTAGCAAACACGATCAAAAATTAAAATCGATAAGATGCTGAAGCTGAACAAAGAGTGTAATTTGTCAGGTAGAAAGCTATGCTTATAGTTGATGTTGTATAATTTGCAAACAGAAGGGATCTAATAGCATAAGTGCAGCCATCTGCTTGTATATAAAATACAACACGATCTTTCAGCTCCGAGCTAAACAAAACAACAAAACTTACCCGACATTCGATGAATTGGTCGCGCTTCGTCTTCGGTTTTGGCACTCATCTCAACGGGTTCACCAATTTCGCTCATTTGCCACACAAAAAAACGTCCTTTAGACGGGAGTTGTTAAGTAAACAGTAAAGAAACTAGATACCTCTTGACTATACAGGCGACGAGTGACAAGACATGAATATATGATCGTATTAAATTTAAATATTCATGCTGGTGAAAAAAAATTAGCATTTCATGAAAATTTGACGAACATATGTTCTTCACTGCTTGTTACATGCAATTTAAAAAGAAAGTTCCCTATTTCTGTTGTTTCGCTTTTTCTTTGTGCGATGTAACTTTTTAATGACCTACAAACTAAGTTACTTAACTTCTAGACTAGTTTTTCGTTGACTATTTTAGGACAGCTGATAGTGAACCGCAACTAACCACCATAATTGACACTTAGGCCTATAATCCTTCAGTTTTCTTCTCTCTTGCTTACAAAGTGTGGTTTTCATATCGTCGTAACCGTCGTAAAGATAAAGCCGTGAGCTTTCTCCAAAGTCGCTGTCACCGACTAATTGGCAAAAGTAGATTTCAAGGCAGCTCAAACAACTCTTACACTACCAATGCTAGAAGCCTTTTTCGAGATCAAAGAACGAGTTAGTTCCATGGGCAGTGGGAATAGGATTGTCGAGTTTTTCTCCGCTGCAATGGCGTTCAATGTTTGTAAATATCGTAGTTGTAGTGCATGAGGAGACTCCGCTATAACTTCAGCGGCTTCTTTGAGAGCTCGAGATGAATTCACTTCACCTTCTGCTGCTATCACCTAACAAAAGAACAAATAAAGCCATAGTCTATGGAGGGAGATGATCTGGAAGCTTGAAGATAGAAATTCTATGTCTAGCGGACTAAGGGGAGCTTCACCTTGGCTCTGGCCTCTCTCGCTGCCTCGGCTTCAGCTGCCATCGTTCTCTGCAAATTTTGCGGCAGACGAACATCTTTGCTGTAAAACAGAGATTGGCAAAGTTCAAACTCTGTTAGACAAAGACTTGGACAGATTTCTGTTACGCTTACAGAGTACAGGGAGAGTATGATCTTGAAACTGCAATGTATAGTTTCGTTTCATACTTACACCTCTACACGTTGCACTTGCACACCCCAACCTCTCGTTGGTCCTTCCAGAGTTGCCTGTACAGAAGATATAAAATAAAGAAACTAGACTGAGTGCCGAAACGTTGGGTTGTGGAACATAACTTCTTGTTAAGTTACATTCACTTTACTAAACCAAAGTAGTGATAAGATGTATGATGAAGACACTACGCTGAAGTGTTACTTCTACCTGAATATTATGACTTATCGCCTCTCTTTCAGACAAAATTTCGCTCAAGCTTTTGGTACCCAGGACATTACGTAGCGTGGTCTGCGCGAGAAACCGAGTGGCACGACTCGCATTTTCTACTTTGGTAATAGACATAGTCGCATTGTAGATCTTGTAGTAGACAACAGCGTCAACTGCGACTGTCACACTGTCTTTTGTCAAAATCTGAAAATATAATTTTGTATAGCAGTGTTGCTTTCTTCTTTGAATGTCGTACAACCCTTGATATCGAGATAGGCACTTCAAAATCAATGAATATGAAGTTTTTGCAAAAGAAGATATACTGCAATTCTTCTCGAAATCATTGAAATATGACATGTACAATCTCCGATTTTAATATAGACAGTTTAACTCAACGAAGATGAAGTTTTGCATGAGAAGGTATATTACAATCCCTCATGAGTCATGCCATGATTCATGTCAGTACAATCCCTGACCTTGATACAAGCAATTTAAATCAATGAAGATGAAGTTTCTGCGAAAGAAGATACATTACAATTCTTCTTTGAACGAGTTCAATACAATAATTACAATTATAATTGCGCACAAGTCCTGCCCTTAACATAAGTTCTTAAAGAAAGATGAAAAACCAAAAATACACAATGCCCCTTACTTCTTGCGGAGGAACATCAAATGACACAACCCTGAGATCAACGGCTTTGTACGAATCAATACAAGGCACAATGAAAAATAATCCTTAAAAAGACAGAAAGGAAGCACTCATAATACACTGGACCGTCGTCTTCAACACCAATTCTACTTACCAGGACCCTTAGCTCCGCCCGGAAGAAGTCGACCCATTCGAAATATAACTGCTCTTTCGTATTCACGCACTATCTATAACAAGTATGAGAAATGTTAACTTTAACAAACATCCAAGTTGTGTAGTTCCTACATAAAGATCACAAGATAGTGTACATGTTATATTTCAGTAATATACAGATAAATTGTTATAGCTCTTCTGAAGTAAAAACTTCATCCTCTTGATTAAAAGTGTCTACATCAAGGCCAGGGATCGTCTATATTTATAGTATAGGAGTCATTTAATGACGAATTGCAAGACATCTTTTTATGGAAAAAATCTTCATCTTTGATCTGAAGTGTCTATATCTAGGTCAGGGATTGCACATACTATATTTGAGTCACTTGAAGATTGGTGCAGCTCGTTGCGCAAAAACCTCATCTACATTGATTTTAAGTGTCTGTCCGGTCAGGGATTGTACAAGATATTTAGCTTCAAATTTTCAATTACTTTGAGTGAGAAAATCAATGAAAATGGAAAGGTAATGACAACAAGAACGATGGAAAAAGCTGTGAGAATTAAAGAACAGAAACCAAAATCTTCTGGGTCCTGATCATCGATTGCTTCTACAAGAAAATAGCAAAACAAGATATTAGTTGTGACGCAGAAGTAACTGTATCCGTGCAGCATCTTCATGGACCATGTCTAGTGATTTCAGTAACTTTGCCGGGACGACAAAGTTGCATAAACATGAACGAAAGATAAAATGAACACTTTAGTCAAGTCTCTAAACCATATTTTCAATGACTATGTCTTCACCGTGCACAAGTTTGCACGAACAGGAACAAAACGTATTTTTGAAGTATTTTCGCATGTTTAAAAGGCCTATTTACCTTCGTGTTTAACGTGTGTGGAATTGCGTGAATCCATGATATGCAATGACAAGCTAGCTATACAATATAACAGTTTCGAATTTCCAATGACTTTTTTTTATGATAATAAAATAGGCCGCAAGATCGTACGAATCAACGGTTTGACTGTGTTATATATGGAATGAGCACAGCGGGAGGTATATATTGACGCTTCGAACAGCTGATCGCGATGCGGAGAAGTCAAATCGATAAACATGAAGAAAAAGATAGGTAAAATGATATAGACACATTTTAGTTGACAAAATCGTTTTTTCGTCTGTCATGTGTTGAGTAAAAACATTACAACAGTTTTATGGAAGTGTGAATTCATCGACGATATTCTCGGATCGATTGTAAGCGATCAATGAAGAAAAATCACTTTCCCCAACAGAGAAATTAAAGATTTATATCTATCAATGAACACAGAAAATGAAGTCATGCACTAATACTTCACCAATGAATTACGATGCTTAAAACCAAGCTTAAAGTTTAATAACGATCTTTTCTTTTACAATTACTATAGTGTTAACTGACCTTCAATATTGATTGCTATTCGTTCGTCCAAATTTCTCCCTTGCATTTTTGTAAAGTTTCGGTAGAACAAAACCTAATATCTTTCAATATTATAATACATCATCGCTCCCAAAATGCACCCTTTCATAACTACAATTAAAGTTATCACAAAATTCATAAAACCGTAAACCTTTAATTTATGCAGTTTAAAAAAAGTTGGTTGTATTTTTGCTTCGTTCACCTGTCACTGATCAAAACTGAAGCGTGTGCAAATAAATTAAGTAAATGTTTTGAAAAACAAATTTGAACTCAAAACAAGAATGGAATTAATATAACGTCTATTTGTGAATAACTACATTAAACTGACAGATATGTAGATATGAGGTACACGGGTTTAATTAAGAAAGCATGAACTTTACTGCATGTAAAGTCAGAGTACAAAATTCATAATTAGATTTAATTATGTGAATTGAAGCGTACGACCAGTTTGGTTTAGAAAAATAATGGAACTTAGCAAGAAGTCAGTTATAATTCACAACCCAATGTTTCAACACAACCAGTCTAGTATCTTCACCACACATCATTATACTTTGGTTCTAACTACTGTATACTAAGTGCAGTAAAAATTGGAATTTAAAAGATTACTAACTATAGGCTAACCAGTTACTCATCTTTGAAGTCTTTTAAATTTTTCTTTACTTGTTTAACGGCCTTCGACACAATTCTCATGAATTCTTTAACATCAAATGCAAAATTTCTAAATTTCAAGTTATCACCGTATTTCTCATGCTTATTCTACAATAAAAAAACATGAATTATGAAAAAACATGACAGTGAAAAATTTTATATGAACTGAATAGCAAATTCTTTATGTATTTCCAGACTGATTTGAAATGATTCTAAAATAACAATGACACAGAGTAGGCTGAGGATGAATTTTGATTTAATAAACAATAAAGACGGCCTTTTTATACCTCTGTTCGTTCGACTAACTTTTCTTCATTTTCCCACGTATAATAATTCACTCCTCTGTATAAATTTAAAAGAAAAATGTAGAATTTGTATATAATAACGTTCGATAAATATATTAGTCAGAATAGCAATTAAGGTTTTCCTGTACAACTGCAGGACATCGACGATAAGATTCATGTATATAAAAAAGTGATATAACCTAACTGTCTCTCAGCCACATTATTAGAAAATTAATATCTATTTGAATTGATAACGTCGTGAATGAATAAAGTTATTGTAGCCATCGTGGTCGTTATCAATTCAAATGTATAACAAATTGTATTATTTTTCATCAAACTAACTTTACCTAAGCCTCGCTAAATCTTTGTAACAATTCGCATCTCCACAATTGTATCTAATGTGGAAGAAGTTTTGAGTAAATATGAACAACACGATGGAACACAGACGTTGGTCATGTTTCCAAACTATATCTTCAATGACTATGTTTTCACCGTGCACAAGTCCACATAAACATGAGCAAAAAGATAGATCAAAGACTTCGATCAAGTTTGCAAAACATGTCTTCAATGATTATGTCTTCGAAGTGTACACTGGCAAAAAAGCGAAGTAGCTAACACCGATTCTTTGCACTTACATTTCAAAAACCGCCGCCCAGTCAGGCAAGAACAACATGTGACTAAGCCCTGCGCCGTGCATGCCAAGAAATATGTCTACGTTGTGACTTGTCTGCAAGAAGCAAAACAAAGTACAATCCCTGGCCTTGATATAAACACTTTATATCGGTGAAGATGAAGTTTTTCCATAAGCAGATATATTACAACTTTTCTTCAAATGACTCAAATACTATAGATATATACAATCCCTGACCTTGATGTAGACAATCTAAAAGACTCAAACACCATAAATATGTGCAATCCCCGGGGTTGGATATCGGCAATTTTTTATCAATGAAGTTGAAGTTTTTGCATCAGAAGATCCATAGCAGTTCATCACTAAATGAGTTAAATACATCATAAACACGTACAATCCCTGACTTTAATATAGAGGCACACTGAATCAATTTACAGATACGCTAAATAACAACATCGCTACCTTAATTTGATCCAAAAAAGGCACACTCCTAAACATGAAAAAGTACACCGAATATTGACGAAACATACCGTAATTTAAATTTAAACCACGAGCATGCATAATGTACAGACCAGTTGTAATTTAAAACTTCAAATTTTGTGCCGGATAATCCATCTAGTGCTTCTTCAATCTATGTTTTTAGAAATAAAATCTTACATTGGCAAATGTTGTAAGTTGTAATTTGTATTTGTAACTTGGGGGGAACGGGTGTTGCTACCGTTTCACGCCAATGGTTAAGCCATGTCCGGCAAACTTAGTATCAGGTGAAGCCAGCGCCTGGGTACGTTCACACGACCGGTTCTGCGCAGTTACAACATCGAATTCACTCATTCAAAGACGAGTTTAGAGCCTAAAATTTGTACAACAGAGCAGAACTGAACGAGTACTTTTAATACAAGAAGTTTCAAGAGTAAACGCGACGAAAAATGGTTGAATTCGGGGTCGTGACTCTACGCAACCGATCTCGTGCAAACGTAGCCTTATTCTTTCACAGTTATTCGAGCCCGCAGTAATTGGCTAAAGCTGTTGAAGCAATGTGCGGTCAGGTGCGGTAATTCTGTAAAAGCTACGGTGTAATGTCATGTTGTTGTGGAACGTTAATTGACCGCCCCCTCAGTGACCGTACCTCTTTTTGGTTTAAAATCTGTCTATAAGCTGTTCCCCTCGAAAGCAATCCTATGCGAATTGGTTGATTCACGTTCTGTCGTGAAGTAAACACAATAGAGAAAAATTTCAGATGAGAGAAAATCATATCATTTTATTGGGCTTTATGTTTCACATGTTTTCATAAATCGCTGCGCCGTACATACCGTTGTATTTCGTTCTTGTTTGATATCAAGCCTTTCCATAAGAAAACGATTGAAAGCTTTAAAAAGTCCGGTTTTACGACATCCTGGTACCTAAAAACCGCCAAAAGCAATTGCATTAGAGGGCTAAAAATATGAAATGGGTGTTAGCTTGTAGTCTTAGACAAATTGCAATTTTATTGTGAGAAGGTGCTGGGGACGCATGGTGTATAGTAGTTTGTCTAACTTTTCTTCTCTTCAACACAGTCTGTTGTTTTCATCGAATTTACTTACCAATGGCGTATTGTAAAAAAGTCCAAAAACCATCCGAGGAAGAAGTGCAAAAATTGCTTCTTTGAAACAAACCTGAAAATGTTTTGGACGAAACTAAGATCACTAGTATAATCCAAATCATATTTTTACAAAATCCAAAACAACACATATATAGAAAATATTAGCGTCAAATTCAAAGCTATCGCAATTGTTTCCTCAATTTCAGTACTGAAATCATTCTCACCCTTTTATCCTTGTAAGAATCTCCCAAATAAAGAATTTCATTATCAGTAAAAGCTTTCCAAGTCGCTCCAAAGTTTCCAAGGCTATATCTTCTAAACTACAAGGATGGAACGCAACATTTTGACATTCTGAAATTTTTAAAAACGGCTCCTTCAACGTAAGTTCTATTCCTTATACAATTGTTTAAATAGCTGTAGTTCATCAGGGGGAACTGACGCACAGTACATTATTGTGGAAATTTGAGGTCAAGTAAGTTTACCTCTTCCCAAAGTACAATATTTATGTCTTTACTGAACGAGCCATTAACGTGAAACGTCAAATACAAGTTGAAAAAATCACAGAAATGATGGTACATATTGACAACTGAAACAAAACAAATGTCTAATATCATTTTTCTGTCTGAAATTCTTGTGTCCGGCATCATTCTTCCGTTTTGAAATCTTAACGACTCACTTGCGTCCAATTTCATAAAATAGGTTGGTTTCTCAACAATAACATCGCAGTAACCATCTTTGATGGGATGAAAGTCCAAAGCAGAATACTTTTCGATTTCAACTATCCTAAATAACAAACACGTTCAGCATAAATCCCTACTAACAACATTCAAACTGCAAAATAATCAACTGTGCTCTGGTTTGTCCTCCTCGATTGTTATAATTTTACTGTCTGTCAGAAAATTGCATCGTCAAAAGAAGCCCTCAGCTTATTCTATAATCAATAAGAACAACAAAATATTCAGCATTATTACCAAGATGAAAGCAACATGCGATGAGCTTTGGCATTAGCCATTGGTGATGGATTATAGTGGCAGTGTCCTCCTATTTGACCCTCTTTCAATGGATTTTCTTTCAACCTAGGAAAAACCCAGCAGTACTAATTTCAAAATGCCTGTATTAGGTCCGGGATTGTACATATTTGCAGTATTCGAGTCATTTAAAGAAAAATCATAATATATCTTCACATGGAAACACTTCATCTTCATTGATTTAAAGTGTCTATATCAAGGTCAGGGATTGTACATATTTGTAGTACTTGAGTCATATAAAGAAAAATTATGATATATCTTCACATGTAAGAATTCATCTTCAATGATTCGAACTGCTTATATCAAGATCAGGGATTGTATATTTTGTTTGCAATTTGCAATGTTAACCAGGTCAGAGAATCGCAATTATGCCCCTTTGTCCAAATAATATCACCTTCATGCCAATTTGAGAAACTTTGTCTATCCAACATTATGAACATATGATTATTACCATTCTCGTTGAGATAAATCACGGCCATTTGCCCTCAAATCCAGATACAAGTTTTTTGCTTGACAGAAAGTCATGTCATTAGAGCAAACAAATGATGACTCATCCTTGTCACGTGCTTCACAAATGGTAACTAAAGAGTCTTGGACTTTTTTGACAAATCCAAAATCAGCTTCTCTCCAAAACTTGTGCACCTTTTCATCTATACTAAAGTTCAATATATTGACTTGTCAGCAGGGTCAGACTGGCCCTATGTCCCATTGTACCATGGCACAAGCGCCCTTTTAAAATACGGTCACTGTGTCCCTATTCCGTTCACTAAATTTCGTTGAAATTATATCTGATGTGTAATATATAGTTCACGCAAGTAAGACCTCAGCGTGCTCAAGGCGAGTTCACTGCTTCGTACTATATTTTGTAATTATGGTACTAAAAGGCAATATTTAGCGATTGTTGGGAAAAGTCCGCGAGAAGCACAGAACCAACTAAAAAGAGACACAGCTGTTTAAAACAAACATTTATTAACTGTGCCCTTCTACTAGCCTATTGGCACTGCCCCATATGACAGGCCAGTCCGACCTTGCTCGTCAGTCACTGGAATTGGCAATACGCACCAGTTTGTTCCTAACCCATTAAGGTGTAATTCAGATTCAGAACAACAGTCTATTTTCCAAACCTTTTGAAACGCTGGTGTCCGTGTTCATTGTTACAGTCAGGTTTTACAAACCATTGGCTTGAGTCTGTGCAACCGTTTTCATACCCCCAACACTGCTGTTGAAATTAGCATGAATAAACCCACACACAGTCTACAATATTTCTTCAAATTCACATCCTTGAGGCTTCGTTTACAACAAACGCAAAAGTGTCTGGATTCATAGTAATTCTCAGCTGTGTGCTGTTCACAACTATTGAGAACAAATCCAAGAGAAACAAATCTGGAAACTTGGAATTTGGAAGAGTTTGCAGGAACTTTTGTTTTGCTTAATAATATATTGTTGGTAAACACTTAGCATAAACATCTTTTGAAACCAAATACTTAAAGATAAAAAGCAAATCCAAACACTTTTACAAATCCAGAAACCTGTATCTTATACCAGACAATTTTACTGGTACATCGAAGAGCAGCATCATCTACTTGGCTGGAGTAAAAGCAAACATGGTGTGATGCCATTCAACATACTTTACTTTGACAGACTGGACCATCGTCGCAGACTTGACCAGCTACATGTTTCCCAAACATAGAAGGACCTCCATTACCAATACAACATGGTACCACAAACAAAACAACAAATATACACCACAAATATTCCATTCAGAAAAATATTACTTATGCACCATCAAATTAATTATTTACTAAATCTACCGGCGTTCCAACGAAAAGAATGCTTAATTGTCATTCTAATTGACCGGATAAATATCAAATGGATATAAACTCGGAGCCAAAATTAAAGAGCCTAAATCAAAAGGGCCTGCAAGGATGTCTAGTTGGTCATTGGTAATTCTAGATAAAGCTGCACATAGGAAGAATAAATTTTATAAAAGCCATAGCGATGACCATATAATGACGACCAAGATTATGCAACATTTTTGTAGCAAAACTTGGAATTATTGCAGGAGGCTCGTGGCAATTAGAATTGTGACATAAAATTCATGACAATTTCCTACTCCAGTTACTTTGCAATCAGTGTCAAAAAGTGAAAGCAAGCGCGCTAAGGACTCTGGACTTGCTGCGTGATTCTTTTCTTTCTTCACATTTTGAAGATTTTGCTCGAAAGAAAATTTTCTTGAGAAATTTTGGTGTTTTTTACTCCAAATTTCTGCTAAAAAACGTCGAAAAAGTGTAGTGTGTAATGAGCATTAGTAACTTCGACTTTCCATATTGCCATGAAGTTACAAAATACGAAAGATTGCTCAAAATTGGTCAAGGAACGTTTGGGTAAGAACAACGCTTGCTTGAATTTGCTTACGTTGTTTGGCTGTGATGATCGTTGCTCGTCGATTCTACACGAAATCTTTCTCCCTAAACCTTCAAACCGATCTGATAGGGTCCACCAAAGTAGTTTAATTAATATGAATTCTATAGTTTTTATGGATTTTATTCCATAGGTACATATTTTGTCAAAATATACAAACGTGAATTTTGACTATTTTCACAAAATATGTCATGTTTATTACCCAGAAATGATAATTCTGGGTGGATTTGCTTGGTTTTCCAAATTAATATCGAAAAACATTGAAAGAAAATGCGTAAAAAATATTTTTGTTGTGAAATACATGCCAGTTAAGTGAAGAATCTTTGCTGTCCGTGGCATTGATTTCGCTCACAAACACCAGCTAAAACAACAGCTCAAGATCGACAAATATCAAACTCTGCTGTGCATTTTACAAACTTTCCAGTCTACACTGGCTCACTGTAAAGGTCCTATTGAAAGCCCCCCCCCCCCTTTCTTTACCCCATTCATAAACACAGTAGCTATTTACAAGACTTGAATATTAATGCCCAAAAAAAACTACACAAGAAGACAGAGAATGCTTTTACTGTTAACAAAAAGAAACTGGTAGATGGTCTGCTAGCCCAATAAGTTGCATGAGACTCACCCTGACAAGAAAAATTGTCTGACAGACAGGATGAAATAATTGAGTGGGACAAACTCAGGAGAGACCTTATGACATAGTTTGGTTAGCCCATTAAACTCTAAAGGCTTATTTACACGGGCGATTTTTGTTGCGACTTTTCTCGTGTTGAACGATGTCATAGAGTGGATAACTGGCAAATATACTTGGACCAACAATCTTGTTAGTGCACTCGCAAGTCAAACCACTCAATCACATATGCTAAGAGGAGAAAAATCGCAGCAAAAATTGCCCATGTAAACGGGCCTTAAGGATTTCTGCTTAGCTATTAAAACTGTATGGCATTGTAGAGAGTAAAATGAATTGACCAGTCTGGGAGACTTTGCATCTTATTGCCCTTTTGATGTGCAGTGACCTCTGTGCGGGCAAACCCATAAATCCAAGGACAACACCTCTACAAGGTGGTCATTAAATCCCAAGAGTGTCTACTTTAGAGAGAGTGCAGTGTATATCTATTTTTGCAACAGTGAGGTATTCAAAGCGCAGGAGAGGAAAGGTTCACGACGTCTTGTCGCTCTGAAGAAAGTAATGATGGACAATGAGAAAGAAGGGGTATAAATATTTCCTGTTTTTGTGTTTTTGTTGTTTGTGAGGATGACAAGTATACTGATCAGTGGTCTTCTTCAGTTTCCTATCACAGCGCTACGAGAGATTAAAATCCTGCAGCTTCTAAAGCACGAGAATATTGTGAACCTCATTGAAATATGCAGGACTAAAGGTAACCAGTGGAGATTAAGAGAAGTCAATATGTTTTCATATGCCCTCCTTCTGTTATGTTGCTCATGATTAGAGATGAGCCGATTAATCGGTAAATAATCGGCAAAGCCGATTAATCGGCCACTTTTTCATTAATCGGTAATCGGCCAATTATTGCTTGATAATCGGCAAATAATCGGCCATGAGACTTTTTCTGCAGCTGCCAACCACATGCTAAAATACTGAATACAAGTGCATAGATTTTCACATTTTGTTGCAAAAGCCGC
>JAODVM010121197.1:0-15647 GCA_025400095.1 Phenganax marumi | reverse complement strand
ATTTTTCTCCTCTTAGAGTATGTGATCGAGTAGGCTGACTTGCGAGTGCATTAGCAGAATTGTTGGACCAAGTATATTGCCAGTTATCCACTCTTTCACATCGTTCAACACGAGAACTGAAAATCGCATCGAAAATCGCCCGTGTGAACTGGCCTCAAGGCTCGTTTGCACGGGCGATTTTTGCTGCGATTTTTCTCTTCTTGGCGTATGTGATCGAGTAGTATGACTCGCGAGTGCATCAGCAAAATTATTGGACCAAATATAGTCGCCAATTATCTACTCCATTGCATCGTTCAGCACGAGAAAAATCGAATCAAAATTGCCTGTGCGAATGGGGCTTTATAGGGAGCGCAAAAAGATTTATCATAAAATATTTTTCTTCTTTTAAATCAATATATTTACTAGTCAATTACAAAACGAATTCGCTCCCTTGTGAGACTTCCTGAAGCTCATCTCTACCAGTGTACACATTGTAGAAGCGTAATAATTTCTTTATTAATAAATGATCAGACCGTTTCTCTTCTGTGCGTACAAACGTAACCTAATGATGAAGCAATACTCCGAAACGTGTTACAATATTTAACTAAAAACTTCTCCACGAACAAGCCATGAATATGTCGTGTGTATGTGGTAAAAAACACAAAAACAAGTACGAATATGTTTGATTTGCTTGCTCCTATAACAAGGATTTGTAAACTATTGAATCCGACCATCATTTGCGAAACCAATATCATTTCATAATCACTCCTAGGCAGACGATGTTAGCCTAAGGGCTTAGTAGGATAGTTCAACTAACAGACAATAGATAGTTCTCAATAGTCGATTTGCTCAGGGGTTTTTTTCAAGTTGTTAAAGTATTTCGAAGAGAATTTGCTTACTGGGTGAAATTGCAATTTTACGGACTTAGTTTTTACAAGATAATGTTTACTCAATAGAAGTACAAGGTTAATAATTTACCTTTGTCATCCACAACGGCATTATCTTGTAGTAGCTATATTCTTGTTGGAATTCGTTTGGTTATATACGTCGCCCGGTGCAACAATATCATATACAGCACTAGAAAATAGAAAAATAATGATTATTTGACTATCAAAGCGTAACGCGTGAATGTCTTAAGTTGCCTAACAATTACTATATGATAACTGTCTTTTGAAAAAGTAAACGTAATCGGCAAATTATACTCTAGCTAAGACTCGTGCAAACCTCACAGAGATCGTAATTAGTTTTCTACCAAATCTTTGCATGGAACTAATAATCAGTTTGCTTATGGTATTAAACTACTGTATTCCAGTTGCTAGGAGAGATCATATACAAAAAAACTAGCAAATTAGCGCAATCTTCTGCACGGCGAAAAAAACTGAATGATGTTTATTTTCAGTATAATAAAGGTTTCTTATAGCTGGCTCGACAATGTCGTGGTTGAAATAATCAATAAGCAGAAATTAAAATCAAAAGATATGTCATAAGATCACAGTTGACCATAAAATTTACAGCACAGGTAACAAAGAGATTCCAAAATGACTCGATTGAAGTTTCCTTAAAAGAAAGCGCAGTTTCCTTAAAAGAAAGCGCATTGTGTTTTACTACTTTTGCAAAGCAACTGTGGAGAAATGATTGCAAGGGCCACTCTCACATTGTATCGGTCGTGGGTATCAAGAAACCTTTCAAGTGGCGAGCAATTAATTAAAATTCAAAGAGCAAAGAATAGTGGACGCCATATTGGATCGCATGCGCAGCAGAGACGTTCTTTGTGACTTCATTCATAATGGCGGTCATAACGTCATTCGCACACCAAAAATAGCACAAATTGTGTCACTGACACAAATGAAGCTTTCGAAACGCAAAACGCGTTCTTTGTAAGATTGCATAACGATCAATATTGATATTTTGTTTTGTCGAAAAAACGTGACCGTCGTAAAATTGGCAATGCTAAAAAGCCGTGCAAAAACTTCATTTGAGCCATGAATGGCATGGACATACCGTTATATAAATGTATTTAAAGGTGAAGTCCAATAAAGCTACTGGTCTGAAGCCAGTTGTTCGAAAGGTTGGCTAGTGCTGTCTGCTGAGTAGTGAATTTTTGAAGCCTTCGTAAAATATTCCATTGATCGTTATAACATAAATTACGACTGGTATAGACAGATAAAAGTCTCTAATATATCTATCGTTGAACCAAATAGAAGTTTCGGCGTTTTTTGTACGATTTTATGAACGTCGAAGAATTCGCTAACCAATGGATAGCACAATCTAACGGACGAACACCTCTGTTGTACAAAGCTTAGCTTCAACGATGGATAGATAAGTCAGAATTAAAAAACACTCCTACACAGCTTCTAAATCTGCTAGACCCAATCCTATGCGCTAAAACTATACCTAGATATATATAATTATTGTACGGAGATAAAAACTTATAGTTTTGTTGTTCAAGGAGTACATAAATATGATTTGTATTTTGAGCTTATCCATGCGAAACTATAAACGTACTTCGTCCAACCGGCCCCATATTTATTGTACGAGCAAAATGAAAGTTTTCTAACGGATTAAAATATAACTATGTTTCTCAGTACATGGGTTTAGCAGATACGCGATTGGATTTGAAATATTTGCAAGATACAGGATTAAAGTGTTCTTGAATCCAAGTTTATCCACCATTCCAAGCTAAACTGATTTCGTGCGCAACGAGTCCCTAAGTATAAGATTATCTTGGTTGAAACCTTTTCTGATTAAAATATAAAACAAACTAAATATTTTCGAGCAAAATCTGCAGACGAAAGTACCGAAGAAAAATTTTGCAAAGAATAATGGTGACGTGTTTTTTCAAACTAGAAAAAACAACTCATCTACTCTTTCTTCGCTTTCCCACAAATTAGCAATGAAAGACACTTGAGTTACGCAAGAACACATAGCACCGCTAAAAGATAAAATACTGCATCCTGGAATTCCCACTCAGCGCTCTTTGAATAAGGAACGTTACAGAATGTTGCTCTTTCATGAGTAAGAACAAGTGCTAGAACTGCATGCAGGAAAACGAAATTCATATTTTTGGACGACGTGCTTTCTTGCAAATTCTTCGTGCATGTTATGCACAACAAACAAGTGAACAGTACTAGACGTGAGTTTTAGTAACCACAATCTATACTGTCGTCCAATTTCACCAATAATGCTTAGACCAGATTTCAGTTGTGACAAAAACATTATAGCGAAGTTGTAAGATTGTGCGATGTAAGCTAAACGACGCAGCCGTTAAAAACGAAGGTCAAAATACCCATTTCATTTAAAAACAGAAGTACAACGAAAAGAATAGTTTTGTAGCATCAGAAAATTGTGTTTTAACATTGTTTTCAACATACATAACGTTTATAATGACGGTTGCATCGTCAAACGTTGCGCCGTAGAATCTTGAGCTCGTTATATCAACAAAATTAAAAGCCTGCCTGAGCTCCTATAACACGGTAATGGCAACAAATGTTCTACTTTTGACTAATCTCTAAGATCGTTTTTTTCAGGAGGACGAAAACGACCCAAAGTGTACGCCGGAGTTTACTCTTGGTTGCACATCAGATGCTGACTGTACTCCAATTTGCGGTTCAAACAATACACCTGGTTTCTGTGATTTTTCCCACTTCCTTGGTGCGGCATGCGTTCGCAAAGTTGAAGCAGATGGACCGTTCCGAGACTCACCGAATCAATCATTCGAAGACGAAGTCATTTCAAGTTCCCGGATAAAACGATAATGACGATAGTTTCGCGAAATGCTATTTTAGTATATTTATTATTGCAATTATATTGTACATATATCAAACCTTATCTATACATATATATATAACAAGAATTGTATATATATATACCTCATAAAAAATTCTTTAAAAATTTTAAAAACAAATCACGTTTGAAATAAGTTCAAAATGTTTATATAACTTAGTCCAATTAAGAAACACAGGTTGTCAAAGACAATACAACGTGTTTCGTGCATTGTAAGGAATAGAAAGTTCTTAAAAAATTCTAGAATAGAATGCACTAAAACGCCCTTAATCTGGAAACTTAAATTTGTGATAAGCTAACAGTTATACACTCAGTGAATGATATATATAATCACAGGATGTTAAAAGCCAACACAGCGTTGAAGAAGAATTGTAAAATGTCCTTTAAAACGTCATCTTCATTGATTTTAAGCGCCTATATAAAGGTCAGGGATTGTACATATTTGAATTATTGGTTCGCTTATAGAAGAACTGCAATATATAGTGTTGGGCATCTTGATGAACTCAAAGTCTCTATATATCAGTCTCTGACATTTATTTAAAGAAGAATTATAACACATCTGCTTATGCAAAATAGCTACTCAACATACACGACGAAAACGATTTTGGAAAGAATAGCTTGAAAAGATGGGAAGACCAGCTTTTGAACGAGTCTCCTCATTTAATGAAAAACTAGCGCACTTTCTCTCAGACACACAAGCAAAAATAACTTCCTAGGAAAAAGTTGCTCGTATCTTTGAAGTTTCCATAATGTTCTCTCGTCAAGTGTTCATCAATGAGAAACAATCGCTTCCTAGTTGTGTTTTCATTCATAAGAGAAAGCAATTAGCCCCTGGCTGTACTTAAACGCTAACAGGCAATAATGAAAAGCGGAACAGTTTGTGAAGAAAATGAGCAATAAAAACTATTAATGGCCACAGAATAAAGATCAGTAGCAAAAGGCCCACTCAACGGTGAAACGCGTCCTCGTTTTTCTATGCAAGAATATGCAGTTTACCGGCCAGAAGGCGGAGCAGTGAGCCAGTACAGCGTGTCTATTGGCCAGAAAATGTCAGACTTGTTAGGAAAATGGCGGTCGACGTGCGGAATGCGACATGCGCGCGAGGACAGAAACTTCGAAGCTTCCGACGTAAGTGGACCTTCTGTTTGACTCTTTGTTCTGTGACAATGACAATTAAAAACTATAAATATGTACGCATCACATATTGAATCGTTCATATTCATTTCCTGGGCGTTTTACTGAGGTCATGTAGTCGTACAAAGGACGACACCGGCTGTTTTCTTAATTAGATCTTAGTTTTTGCAAGGTAATATTAATTAAGATTCTCAATTTATAGGTAAGGGTGTGGGTGGGTAGTTAATGAATTGTATGTTTGTTAAAGTAGAAAACCAGCATTCATAAAACCTGGATGCAGATAACCTGAACTGGAGCCTGGATTCGAAACAATTGTTTGAATTGACTTTTTTTTCACATCAGTCATAACAGTGGGGCAGGTTTCACTGCTAGCAATGCCTTTCGCTGAGTAAGCTCATGTTGGATTGGTTAGTCCAGTAGACAAGACACATTTCATTGATTAGTCGTATTGGTATTGATAATGTAAGTCATTCCAAGGCTTCAAATCCAAATGCACAGTTCAGAACTTACAGTGTATCAGAATGCAATGCGACAAATAAAAAAACGGTGGTTTAAATGCACCGTTCATTCATAAAGCAAGTTGTTCAAGGTAAAGAGAAGAGCGTGCTGGAAGTTCATGCGTGCAAGGCTAGTTTGCATCAGAACTATACAAGGTAACTTTAACAATATTTCTAACTTCTACTTATGTTTTTAAGATAGCATTTTCCCAGCCTAGTTCTCTAGGTATATTAACGAACTCAAATCTGTTTAATAGATGAAAGTTTTGTACATCAGTACTTTAGGTTGAGAGTACATTGGCAAAACACAATGCATCCTGCAAATCTTCTCAACAAATTTTTAAGAGGTCTATTCTTCTTCACAAGAGCAAAATCGTCTAAATGACAAGCATTTTTAAAATGATTTTCTCAAGAGACGTTGACCACCATCTGCCGTGTCATCTACTGAATAGTGCTTAGCAAAACGGTGCAATTGTTATTTAATGGCGATGTACTATTTAAGGTCATTAAAACTTATAAGTATTTTTACTTCAAATGCTTGGCACCTGGTTTAAACATGTTCATTGACAATAAAACGGCTCTGCTACTGTCTAAAATTAATTTACTTCAATTCAACGCTACTGCAATAGTCCGTGAAGGGCCACTTGTTTTGAAAAAAAGTCAGTGAAGGGCGCATCTTCAGTAAAGATTTTGTGATTCATCGATAGACATTAGTAAACCGGAATACAATCCTACGTGGCCCTCGCAATGAACTTGGCCTCTCTTATTGAATTAAGAAACAATACATACTCGAATTAAAGTCTTAAACCTGACCGACCAAACAATCCACTTCTACACAGCTAAATGCTCGTTTCAGCGCTGCGGCGCTTTCTAAACTTTTCTCATCCGCAGTGCGGCGATTAATCGGAAGCGGCGCTAAAACGACCATTTAGCTACGGCACACGCAAGTAAAAGATGAAACTGTAATAAACCTCATCTGGAAAACAACTACAAAAAGAACTGTTTTGACTTTTGAGTAATTACTAGCCCGTTTGGTGGTGTAGTTTTAAAAGTATAAAACTCTGAAGGATTTAAACTTCTACGTGAGACCGCGTGCGGGTTAAAAACGCGTGACTAGAGGGCTGCCTTAAAATGGAAAAATGCTCAATTCCTGATCTTGAACCACTGTCTTGATCGAGACAAACTTTTAGATATCTGTCGAAATTCGTGGTCATTGTAGCTGCATATTTATGGTGCAAAAAGAAACACGTTTTAAACCCTGCGGTCACCAACGGATCATACCCACGTGACACTTTACAAGGAGTTATATCAAGTGTTTTCAAAACCACTGTTTACACTTGAAATAACCAACTGCATAAAACAAGCTGGGAATTGAGACTAGGTAGTTAGTTTAGAACAGTCAACAAAATTTGGAACAGAATTGATGAGTTTACAGGCAAATAGGTAGAACAGTTTGCTATATTTCTTGCAGGAAAAAAATCGTAAAGAAATGAATTGTGGATTACGAATATCAGCCTTCTTATTGCTGCTAGTATATATATCGTTAATGCTTGTCGTTGCAAAACCAAGTCAAGATCGGATGGACTACTATGGCACCTCACGATTCATGAGAACGGTAGGTCTTAAGAAATAGTGACTTAATATTGATAGATCATAGGCCAAGCTGATTATCACTTGGAGAGAACTAGTTCGTCGTGCACACGGGCTGGTGAACTCATCGAGAAACTTTTCAATGAAAATATGTTGGTCATACACATGAGCAAGTGCACTCGTCAAGAAACTTGTCAAGGATATCCCGATCGTCCTGCGACTAAGCGAATTCGTCAAAAAGCTAATGCAATAACAATGTTATTTATATATTATGTATTCCAAAATCAGTCTCTGCTTTGTTCTCTTTGTAGACTTGTGCAAAGCAGTATAAAATGTGTACTACAAGTGCCCAGTGCGACGATACTTCATGCAACCAAAAACTAACGTGTCTGGGCCGTCGCTGTCATCCTGACACGTACGTGGGAGGTCCATTATACAAAAGAAAGTTATGAAACGGCACGCGAAGATGATAAATTAAAGTGAAAAACTACAAAGTTGCCATTTAGAGATTTAAATATATTATTATATACTGGCATACTTGTAGACTTGATATTTTAAATTATGCGATGCTTTGAGAATAAAACTTGTCTTACTAATGCACAAAACATGTGCGATATAGTTAATTTGTTATCATTGTCAGTGTTCGTACATAAAGTACTAGCACTTGATTTTTTTAAAGAAAAATTGAAGCATGTCAACTTGCGCACAAATTTTTTCATCATTGATTTAAAGTGCCTATATCAAGGTCAGGGATTGTACACATTTAAACTGAGACGTGTACTAGTAGAAAGCTTAAGCAAGCGGCATTTTTGACAACACGGACGTCGACCAGAAGTACACGTGACGATTTTCTCCAATCACCGTGCTTGACCCAGTCCTTTGACGTTTCTTATTAAGCTCTTTAAGGACTCATATTGCAAATACGGACAACCCTGATCTTAATGACACTTTAAATCGATGAAAATGAGGTATGTTACGAAGACGTATGGTAATTAGCCTTTCTCACGACGCCATTTTGGGGTACTATCCAAGACTATAATCAATAAAATTAGGTTTTGTACTGTCATTGTTCCAGATAAAACCTTTGTATGTCAATTTACAGTTCAACTTTTGAACAACGGTTGTCATACAGCTTAGATTTTTTTGATCTTGACATATGTTTTTTTTTTACGAAAAGTATATACCCCAAAAATGGCGTCGTGAGAAAGGCTAATTCTTCTTCATACGATTCAAACATTATCAATATGTAAATCATTGACCTTGATATACAAGCTACAAAACACACTTCACTTTGCTACTCTGTCAACAGACTTTGAAGAAAACACTAGTTTTCAAATTTACTATTTTTCATCCAGTTACAAGACCTAAAGGTTGGCCCAAATGAACTTTATCTCCACGCTTAATCATAAACTCGAAGTTTTTAGGTCCTTCAAAGATCAAGACCACAGCAGAACCCATTGCAAACCAGCCAATACGATCACCTCGATTGAGGGCAATGCTCTCACCAAAGCTAAGCTCGTTAACTTGACCTTTCTTCGTTTGGTTAGTTTTCAGCTCGTTGTCAAAGCAAATGTTTATCGAGCCAACATTGTATGCCCCTACAGCAGTCATTGTAAATGCTCCATGCTTCCAACTGCCCTGCAGTGTAACCCGCTCGTTACTGCAAAACACGTCTCGAAAACCTTTTAACACCCAAGGGGAAACGGAAAATAATTCTCCTGAGAAATGACGTCTGGTTTTTATATCCCATTCAGTCGGTGAATGAAAATGATGACAATCGCCAGGGCCAAGGTAAAGAACACACTGATAGAGGCATCTGTCTTCATTCATAGAATATGGTGAGAGCGATGCATTGGGCCCGAGGAAGCTCTCAAGGGAGTATGGGATACCTTTGACTTGTTCCAGTTTGCCTTCGATGAGTTGGCCAAAATGTAGAACTCGCCCATCAACTGGACAAATCTGTTTGGCGAAACAAAGAATTTTTACAACTGAGAAAAATATAAAAATTGAATTCAATATTATAGACAACAGAAATCTTCTTACTCACCAGCTCACTTGATTGATCAATTTCACGAACACCTTGCTTCAATTTTCGGGTAAAAAATGCTCCGAGATTTTGATATTTGCTAGGATCTGTCTCTTCAGCCTCGTCTAAACAACATCCAAATGCCCACGTCCACAAACGAACTACAGGGCCTCTTAATGAAGCTGGCAAATCAACATCGTGAATTTTGCCCCAACACCTCGACAGCACCTTAGTGGGGAGAACTTTGAACAAGTTCACTTGCCAGGAGGATATACCTCTTTCCAATACTTCATTTTCTGTGGGGGCATACCGCCATCTTTCGCGATCTTTGATATGACGTATTTGAATGAAAGAGATTAATGCAAACCCAAATCCGGCTGGCATCCAAAACCATTTGATTTTTGACGATGGCTTCGCTGTGTTCTCCACATTTGTTGACCAGCAACGAAAAACATTCGATTGAGCAATCCAGTGGTTAGTTGTGTAACATGGCCAACCATGCCTAGGTCGAAAAATTCTTCCACAAATATGTAACTTTGACATTGTCTCTCAGCTTCAAAACTATTTTTTCACAATATATCTGTCGTGAACTACGTGAGGTAGTCTTTTTTGTTTCGAGTAGACAAATTATTCAGCAAAACGTATTTAAAAGCGTCCGCCATATTGAATGCCATGTTGTGGTGTACGGGGGGCTGCTAATTCTTCTATTTACATTTTCAAATTCCGAGGCGAAATTTTCAAAAACATTGTTAAAGGCATTTCAGGGTTACAAAACGCTTTAAGTTAACAATTATGGTGAAAAACTTAACGTAGAACCATTAATTTACTTCAGAATAGCGCAAAACCAACGCAATGAGGTCTTAAAATCAATTTACAAAGTTGAAAGTATTAGCAAGCAGAACAACACGAAATTGTGGTCAAAACTAAACACTTTAAAAAATATCGTAAAAGCGTTTCTTGCGCAATATTTGTACTAAAATATAATTTTCATTGCTCCTACCTTATTCTGTGACTTTTTAGACGGTTTTACGATCATTTTAAGCCTCTTTTAAACCTCTAAAAGCGAAGAAAGTTTCTTCAAAATTTCCTAGCGGCCATTCAATTATCCCGCCACAGCTTACATCCCCCCGAGAAGGAAGCACGTGGTTTGTAATTTCAAAAATTATTTGAATGATTTTGAAACGAGCTGAATAAACACCATTTTTTGGTATTTTTTGATTTTTTTCAAAATGTTTCGTGGACTTTCACGCATTCTTCCAAACTGCAAAGGTATTTGATCGCAATTTCGTGCGTTAAAATTGATAGTAAAAATTTTTTTAGCAATGTCGAAGTGTATATATATTCCGGATAGAAATCTGGTCTTTGACGCAAAATTTTCAAATAAGATTTTTCACGTTTTTAGCTTTCTCAACTTTGCCGAAATGCGTTTGCTTAAATATTCAAGGTTCTTTAAAGGTAAAAATACTATGGTTAAACTACTTACGTTGACAAGTAAAGTTATCTGGCATTAGACAGAGTATATAATTGATTGGTATGGTGCACTGGGGAACATTGCATCTCAATAAGCTAGTGATAGACCTTATCAGATAGTTTAGTTATCCCGTTAACATCCAAAAGTCTCCTTGTGACAAGGAAAAACATCTGGTGTTGGAAAATAAGCAGAGCACACTGGGCATCCCTCATATTACCTTAATGGGCATAACTATTTTCTTGTAAATAACATAGTCATTTACAATTTCTAGTTCAAAAACATCAATATCTACAGAATAGCTTCTGGTTTGTATCAGATACTCTTCATATTTGCAAACTATGCTTGAAAACAGCTTACTGACAAAGTGTAATGTAATTTAGTCCGTGGCTATGCTGAACAGGCGAAGAAAGCAACATTTAGTCGAGAAAAACCTCATGTAAATATTGGTACAATTGGTCATGTTGATCATGGGAAGACAACTTTAACTGCAGCTATTACTAAAGGTTTATTTGCAAATATTACATGTTTTTATTGTGCTATTTGCACAGTAACGTATAACATCATCGATTAACCTGGGCCCCTTTCTTCTTTCAGTTTTGTCAGGTGCTGGCCAAGCAAAATACAAATCCTATGCTGATATTGACAATGCACCTGAGGAGAAAGCAAGAGGAATTACAATTAACACAGCTCATGTAGAATACGAAACAGAAAGCAGACACTATGGCCATGTTGACTGCCCTGGGCATGCCGATTATATCAAAGTAATTTTCTATGTACATGTTTGGCACAATCACTCTGTGTGATACAAGACGATTGCACTCGACTATTTCACTCATCCTGTTTAAAGTTCTGTTTACTGTCATGTTGAATTTGTTTGTCAGAATATGATCACGGGTGCAGCTCAGATGGACGGAGCCATTTTAGTGGTCGCAGCAACAGATGGTCAAATGCCACAGACTAGAGAACATTTATTGCTAGCTAATCAGGTATAAAGTTGCATTATGTCGACCAAAGTGAAGAAGAAGTATTAAGACCAAGCTTCTTATTTCCTGATTTGCTTTAGGTTGGGGTTAAAAAGCTTGTAGTTTATGTCAATAAAGCCGACATGGTCGACGACAAAGAAATGCTAGAGTTGGTAAGACTAAAACAGTGTTTCTTGTTTACAAGACGTGATTTCCTTGCTTCTATAAGAGTAAAAACGTCCGCATTTCATCCTGTTGCAAGGCTTACCAAGTTCGACAATTGTACCTCGCAGGTTGAACTCGAACTCAATGAGCTTCTTCCAACTTTTGGCTACCCAGAAGACACTCCAATCATTATTGGCTCTGCACTCTGTGCTCTTGAAGATCGAAATCCAGAAATAGGTTTGGAATCAATAAAGAAACTTCTAGAGGCAGTGGACTCGTACATACCAACACCTCCTCGAGATCTTGATAAACCATTTCTCATGCCTGTTGAGGACGTGTACTCCATTGCAGGCCGCGGCACTGTAGTAACCGGTCGTATTGAGCGGGGTGTTGTAAAAAAAGGAGAGGAAGTGCAGTTTGTGGGACATGGCAGTGGAACCAAGACTGTTGTCACTGGTGAGCACCCAGACTGACTCAAGTTACACTAGATTACTCTTTTAGAGTCTATCAAAGCAGCTGCAATCAACTGCACAAATTATAACTCAAGATATCTTACCATAACACACTCAATGGCAATGCACTCTACTTATATCTTGATCTTGCCCTCTCCAAAAATAAACTCTGTAATACTAGATAAACAATACTACAGTAATGTATCTATCAATGACCCATCAAGTGGCAGTAAACGTACCCCACTTTGTGTCCAATAGCAGAAAATAATAGTAAATGTCAAATCTAGAAGACAATTCTCTCAAATTGAAATAGATGAAATCTGTTTGGCTACAAAAAATGACTTAGATGAAGAACTGAAAAAATCAAGAAATTCAAACTGGTGTTTTTAGGTCTTGAAATGTTTCACAAAACATTAGAACGAGGAGAGGCTGGTGACAACTTGGGCGCACTGGTTCGTGGTATAAAGAGAGATGAGGTGAAACGGGGTGTTGTCTTGTGTGCCCCGGGCTCGGTTACGTCGCATTCAAAGTTCCAAGCTGAGGTACATTACGAAGGGTCTAAAGAGTGACCCCTTTTGAAACTGTCATTAAACTAACGTTTTCCTTTCAAGGGCATTTCATACAAAAACACAATATGTTTAGTGACTGCAAGAGCACAAACTAAACAAAAACATGACATGATAAATTGTTGTCAATCTTTCTGATCATCCTCCCTTTCATCATTAAAATTCAACCACATCTTCTTGTCACCATCTATTTGACAAACGTTCTCTCGTTATTTCAACACAGGTGTACATTTTGAAGAAAGAAGAAGGGGGTCGTCACAAGCCATTTGTGACAAACTATACGCCTCAAATGTACGTTAGAACTGGTGACGTCGCTGCCACAATCACACTCCCTGAAGACAAGCAATTTGTAATGCCTGGGGAAAATGCAAACTTAAGTTTTGAACTTATGTGGGACATGCCTTTAGAAGTAGGTCTAAGATTTACTTTACGTGAAGGCAGCAAAACTGTTGGCACTGGAGTAGTCACCAAACTAGGGGATTAAAGCATTACAAAACAGCAGGCATCTCACAATCATGGTTATTATAATTAAATATACTTTAAAATGTGGAACAGAGCAAAAACTTGTCACAGCAATGAGTGTGAAATCAATCAATATTCGACAGGAGATTGTTTGGACGTTTGACCTAAGTGACTGGTCTGCGTTCTTGATCCGTTTTTGCATAATCAATGGAGAGATGGCCCGGAAGTTCGATATTCAAAGTCCTAAAACTCCTAAAACGTACTGCAATCGTTGCAATACTTTAATGAAAAAACTCAAGTTTCTATAACTTATTTAAATCATTTAAAACTAATTTACTATTTACAAACTACATTAGTTTAAAGTTAATTTAATAAGTTCTAGATTCATCTTTCTCGTAAAGTAACTTCGATGGTTTAAATCAGCGGGTTTAAATTCAACTCAAAAGTTTCAGTCAAAACACACAAGAATTGTGGTTACATATCAAATGACACTTTGAATGAAATTGATTTCAATTTATAAAGTAAACGCAAAGTTATTCATTTTCTCATGTTGCAGCTTTAAAGATTCAAGTTTAGTCTAGTTCCATATGAAACGAAGTTAGCTGATTTAATACTGCATTCAATCATTCACTACCTTTTCCGCTTTTCGGATATTTTTGAGCCCGCATTCCAACTCAAACTTCCTCGTCATGAATTACGTCACCCTCTAACTTCAACGAATCACCCTTACGCGCATGCTCGGACTGCAATGCCTCGTACAGCGGATTACCAAAGTCGACGGGTTTGTGATCTTGTGAATGAACAGGCTCGCTACCGCTCAATTCAACAACGCGATCTTGCGCCGGATTACTTTCATACAGCGGATTTCCCCAAACCGATGAGTTGACGTCACCGTTTTTATGGCTCCCATAAACGTTGAGTACAGCGGCATCCGAGAAATTATCTGGGGCCCGTTTGATTCCACTAGGATCCAAATTACCACCCAATGGTTTCGCATTTGTCCCGCGAAGTGGGTTCTCAATTACAATCATTGTACTTGAAAAGTACAAAGGGTTCTCGCTTTGTCTTCCCCTTTCACCCCCTGAGTCGTCTTCGTCTTCAAAACCGGGATTTACATTCCAGGAATTTAACTCCATAGCTGGCTCTGATATGATTATATTCTTGTCGTCCAAAGGCGCTCTGTTATTGCCGAGGCTATGTCGTTTTCGGGCAAGAAATAGCAAGACGAAAACCAATAAACCTTAAGAAAAAGTGTCGAAACATTTTTACCATGCGCAAACGATGTTAATTTCTTTCAATACTCGTGCAGTTGTCTTGCATGTGGTGATGAACACATCATCAAGTGGGAATCACATGATTTGCTTAATTTCATAAGGAAAACTGCCGCTGAAGTTGACCACTATTAGCTTGCTCACGAGATTTACTAAAACCAGTCATGATAAACAAAATGACACTTACAAAGGAACAGAAATCCTCCCACGGCTCCGCCAACGACCGGGGAGTGATCGCCACCGTCAGAAGCCTTTACTGCACCGGCAGAAGCGATTCGTGGTTCACCTGATGACAGTCCTGTTTCCTGTGTAGATAGTCGACCTTCTTCACCTGTTGTCGGGCTGATCTTATCAGGGTTAGAAGTTGGTCGTCTAGTAGTGGCAGGCTCTACATTACAATGGTAAAACAAAATTGTTAGTGCTTCCGTCGTACCGGAGGGATCATGGACTGTCAAGTCAGAAGTAGATAATCTACGTTCTTCACCTTTTGTTGGGCTGATCTTATCCGAGTTAGTGGATGGATTTCTATTAGTGGTAGGCTCTAAATGCAAATAGTAAAACAAAAATGTAAGTGCTGTCGTAGCATCAGTGGAATCAATGACTTCCAAGTCAGCAACTGACAAAACTTCAACAAAACAACAAAATTAGTAATCTACACTTTGAACATGGCTGGGGGTAATGTTTTATATTATAGTAGAGATATAAAAACATTAGTATACAGTTCTGATAATGAAAACCAGGTTGCTCTTTGACCAAAACCCAGCAAGATGAATAGCTCGCGTGACTGAGACACGCGTGTCGGTGAGCCAATTGACTACTCGAGCTAATAATCAGGAACACTAATAATAACAACTTATTTTGAGTGTCCATTGAAATTGGAGACAGATAAGCTATATTTAGAATGTGTCTTAACCTATTTATCCTAGACCCTTCCTGTGAACTTTCCGTGTCGGAAAAAACCGAAGTACCCAGATAAAAACTATGACTTCCGGCAGAGTAGTTGACGGGCTCTTTACATAAGAGAGAAAGTTTATAGTCTGTGCTGAGAATCGAAAACAAAACATTAATGGTGAAAGACTCTTTTCCTAGTGACTGCATTATCGATTCATGATTTTGAGCTTATAAAGATTCAAGAAATACAGCTTCATTTTCAAATATTATAAATTTAATATTATTCCCCATTAAATTTATTGAGTTTTCCATAAGATTTACTGAACACGATATGACAAACAATCACAAACCAACAGCCCCCCCCCCCCAAGAATAAACAACAGAAAACAAAAACAACA
>JAODVM010121086.1:0-15649 GCA_025400095.1 Phenganax marumi | reverse complement strand
GTCAAACTTTGCTTTCCTACTAATTTTGAGCTGCTTTTTCGACTAGAAAGGTTTATTTCTTACTCTTTTCACTTTTTTAAAACTCGTTTCCAGTGCATTTGCAGTTTTTGAAGTGGCCAATGGGTCCGTTGCTCGAAAGCCAGATAGTGCTATCCATTGGATAGTGATTTTTTTAACATTCATAAATTCTTCATTGCTCGTAATAGCACAAGATAAAGATTGACATTCATAGACTAAAGGCTTTAATATTTATTTTGTTGGCAAAAAGGGAGGTTTCGTCGTTTTTTTCCAGCTCCTTGTTTTCGAAGGTTTAAAAAGATCACTGGCTATCCATCTTTCGAACAATCGACGCCATGTGCCTTATCCAAAACTGTGATTACATCGAAAATAAACAAACTACGACCAAATCATCACAGCCCAACAAATATGTTATTTAGACTAATCTAGCTTTCTAATCTAGGTATTCAAACATCAAATTTTCCAAATTTTCATATTCCGAACCTATGTTCTAATTTTCCAAACGGTTTTCATTCTAAAACCCAAATCATTTGCAAAATTCGACGTTTGATATGGGGCTTGACAGTCCAACACAGTGAGTTAGTAACAAGTGATCATGCAGTAATCAGCAAAGATGTAGAAGCGCATGCAAGGATATACGTGGTGTTTAATTAACTTGAACCCTTTAAAGCATTAAGCATACTAATTGGCAGAGGAAAAATGATTGTAGAATTCTTCTCGGCAGAAATAGCACTCAGTGTTTGCAAATATCGTAGCTGTAGTGCCTGCGGTGATTCAGCTATCACTTCAGCGGCTTCTTTCAGCGCACGAGATGCATTCATTTCGCCCTCAGCAGCGATCACCTAGAAAAGGGAAACGCAGGCAAGTTCAGTTAAACACATTGACCTAGAAATACATGGAACGCTACCTCTAATAATATTGTCTAATAATCGACTGAAGCCAAATTTGACACCCAGACACGCGTGTTTACTGCCTCGCGATTCTCTCGCGGGAACACAGACTTCACTCCTAGTTGTAAGTTTTTGCCAAAAAAGCTATTTTTGGGCAGTTCGTTCATAAATTTAGAAAAAAATTGCATTTATTTTCTTCTTTGTGGTTTTTTTTCTTACTTTCTGCTAAAAAATGCTTCAGGTAGCGTTCCATGTATCTTTAGTTCAATGGTTAAACTTTAAGGTCGTTGTACGAAACCTATTTGGTTTTAACAGTGGATAAGATGATGCAAAATAGAAATCACATTTATCTATTCTTCGTGCAAGCAAACCGAAAGTTTTTGAAGTGAATAGAATGACTATGCATCTAGCTATATAATGGTTTATAGCACATAAGATGGGATTTGAAATATTCAAAAGACGTAAGGAAGTGTTTCTAAATTCTGGCTAATACACCGTTTACGCTAGCCAAATGGGCTTTGTATAACCGGCCTCAGATTAATATTAACTTACCAAGTGGCAATGCACCTGATGCTCTGCTAACATCTTTTACTCTGCCTTACATTTTATGGGTCACATTATGTTCAAATTAATTTTCGTTAAACAAAGGTTTCCCAAACTAGTCTAGCAGGTCTACATTAACAGATGGAGCCATCAAATGGAAAGAGCCTCTTCCTTGACAGGGAGTATATATACGTGTATGTGTGAATGCATATGTATATGTAAGTATAGTTATGTATATGTATGTATAGCTATGTATATATAGAGTTCAAATCCGTTAAAGTTTTACATTACAGTTTTTAGCTAAAAATACGCCAACAAATCCACACGCAGTTATTTAAACTTCAAACTTCTAAACGCTTCTTCTTGCAATTGTTTATAAGAAAGGTTTTAATGTAGTTTAAACTTTAAAGTGCGGTGCACGTACGTATCGAAAACGCGTAGCTGAAGAGCAGCCTTGAGCTGGACAAATGGGGGCGGCATATTACCATTCAAGGAGTTCATGAAACTATAGTCTTACCTTAGCTCTGGCTTCTCTCGCTGCCTCGGCTTCAGCAGCCATCGCCCTCTGCAAGTTCTGAGGCAGACGAACATCTTTACTGCAAAGCGAAAACAGTAGAAAGGTTAATGCGTAATACAAAACAAACGAGAAAGCATTAATACATTGCCAGTATAGAAAGTGTGTTGAGAAACGAGACGCCAGCCAAAGTTCTGTCGCACATTTTCAGATGTCTTATGGATATAAAACACTAGTAATGAACAACTTCCAGGTTTATTGTACTGGTTTTAAACAAACTTGTAACTTGTAAGAAATCAACTAGAAAGTTATTCAAGTTTACTTTGGTAGCAACAAAACTGTGATTTAGTGCTCATTTCCTTCGCAGCTATATTGCTTATGAGTTATTAATGATTTAGAAGTAATATGCTAGGCTTGTGAGTATTTGAAACTAGAGATAATGTCACTCACACTTCAACCCGTTCGACACGAACACCCCACGGGTCAGTTGGCTCATCCAGGTTCGTCTGGATGGCATGGCTGATGGTTTCTCGTTCGGAGAGAATTTCGCTTAAGCTTCGAGTACCAAGCACATTGCGTAAAGTAGTCTGCGCCAAAAGTCGTGTGGAGTTACTTGCGTTCTCAACATTCGTGACTGACATGGTCGCATTATAGATCTTGTAGTAGACAACAGCGTCAACTGCAACCGTTACGCTGTCTTTGGTCAAGATCTAAACATAGAAGTTAAGCCATTAAGTGATGACGCATCCTGAGATATATTCAGAATACATTTTCCTTATCAACAGTAGGTCGTGCGTGCACCTGTCAACGTAGTGCGTATTTCAATAAAAGGACTATTAGCAACACTACATTCCATTGAAACCTGTTAAATTAGCCTTCTCACAGTGCCATTTTTGGGGTACTATCTGAGGTTATAATCAATAAATTTAGGTTTTGTCTTGTCATTGTTCCAAATAAAACCTTTATTAGTTAATTTACAGTTCAATTATTGAACAACGGTTTTCATATAGCTTAGATTCTTCTGATTTCAACATATTTTTTCCACGAAAAGTACCCCAAAAATGGTGTCGTGAGGAGGACTAATTGTTGCCACTGTAGGGAATAGCTCTTGGAAAATAAATCATAGGAGCTTCTCCTCCATTTAACTTGCCTCTTGTGGTGGAACATCAAATGAGACGACACGCAAGTCCACTTTTCGGTAGGAATCGATGCATGGCAGAATGAAAAACAACCCTAGAAGTAGTCCCAAGGCATTGATTGAGATTTACAGTCTATAACATAGCCAAGTGTAAAGTAATAGTCAAAAGTATTATAATATACCAGGTCCCTTCGCTCCACCCGGAAGAAGACGACCAAGACGAAATATAACTGCTCTTTCGTACTCTTGAACAATCTAGAATTTATGAAACCATTGCTTGTACAATTACGTTGGCAGTTTGCCTTATTTTGCTGTGTCACTTTTTGTATAAAGAGGATGCATTGGCATGCATTTTCAGTCAACGGGTTAACAAGAGAAATTGGCAGGTAGTATAATTAACCCATTAACTAGCATCAGTTTCCCCATGATGAAAAAAATGGTCTTGGACTAGTTGTACAAACTGTGCTTAGCTTAAATGGTGAGTAGTGACAAAATAGACCTCATGTTTATCTACTCCTCGTACAAACAAACTGAAACTTTCTACATACAATCACTATGTATTTAACTACTGGTTTAGCTCACAAGATTCAATTTGAAAGCTCTAAAAGATATGAGTAGGAAGTGTTTTATTTTCTGGTTCATCTGTCGTTCAAGCTCAACGGGCTTTGTATAACCAAACCCTGGTGATAGACAGAATAATATACATCGGTGAGGCTCACTGGGGTGCAATGCCAGTTAAAGAGTCTATGTCAAATGCATGCAATTTTTTTTCTTGTTAGTGTTAGTACCTTGAGGCAAAAGAGCAAAGAGAAAGGAAATGTACAAATAACCAGGATATATGACAATATTGTCAGAACAACAGCACAAACACCGCCACAACATCCTCCGTCACGTCTCTCTAAATTATGGTGAAACAAAGGTCAGTATTAACAGCTCTGACTAGAAAAATCATCTGGTGTTAAATGGAGTTAACTATACAGGGTAAAAGAGGTTATGGAACATCAGAGAATTATTATGCATGAATTACCAGTGTGTGTGAACAAAATCTGTGAATCCTTTGAAAGCTAAGGCTTTTAGCCGTGAAATGACAACATTATAAAATGCATAACGATAAAAATATGCAATTCTGACCAACAGCTTTTATCAGATTCATATTTGTCGTTTTTTTTTCATTCAGCATGAGAAAAGTGTCATTCAACAGCTAAAAGCCTGATCTTTCCAAATACAAAATTGTCACATAGTTTACATAGCTGAAATGTAAGGGCACTTAGTGGGACACACTGCCATTCAGTGGGCTAATCTGTCAATCACAAGAAAAACTGCTTGCTACGGAAGCGGACATTCAAGCACAATTCAATGAATTGTTATGTTATCAGGAAAAGCCACAATATATACTTTTGCCTTGACAGAGCCATATCTCATAACTTAACAGTTTTGCGTAAAGGCAGCTGGTTTTAGATTCTGAAACAGCTGCCTAAAGTCGTTTTATACAGCACACAAATATGCTTAAAAATTCTGCATGGAATAGAACAGCAACCCTCCACTGCAATCTATTCTTGAATGTTTCACAAAATTAAAGATTTACAGCTTTTTAAGGCGGCACAGACTAAGTGCAAAAGTTTACATGTCATAAGTTTATACGCTGATATACACTGATACATCATACATGAGTATATAATTTTTGATTTTAATGTATCCACGATTTAGGATAAAATCAAGCAAAACTTTTAAGCAAAATGCACAGATTACTAAACAGATGTTTAATTTGTAGGCAAAACAGAAGCTGGAGCTTTTGAATAAAATTGCATGAACAGAGAATGATCTTGCATAATTTCAGCATTTTCTGGCCGAAAAGCCAATGTTAAAAAGCACAAATTTTTATGTCTTTTTCATACCACATTTCATAAAATCCTACACCGATGTTTAAATATTCTTCATTTATGCTTAAAGTGTTATAAACAAGAGCAAATCTTCATCGATAACACGTTATTTATACAGCGACCAAAATTGACAAACACACCCACTATTTTGACACATCTTACTAACCAAGTTGCAAATACATTGCATAGAAAGTCACACAAACTCATCTTTCTAGTTTCAAAATTATCGCGAATATACAAACCTTGAGAAGAATCTATGTTATGCACGTTTTTTGTAGCCATATCTGCGGCAATCGGTTTCAAAAAGCAGCAGGTCAGAGAACTGTCAAGTGAATACTTTCTGCGCAATGTTGCCAAATGTTTTGCCTTTGAAATGTAAACAAAGTATCTAGCCGTTTGGTTCCCACGTTTCCATCTCTCAAAATGCTATGACGTTATTTTGTCTTGTGATCAGACTGATCTCATCGTACTCATTATTTATTCCAACTCCATGGGCAGTTATCAATCATGAGAAAATCATGTTAAGTTTTTCTCATTATTTGCGAAACAGTTTTGCGTGTATCAAAACCACATAAAAAAAAATTGGGATTGGGACATAAGCTTCTGAATATCACCACTATTCTTGAATAAGCCCCCCTTTCGAATAAGCGCCTTGGTTAAGTTTACTTATGTTTTAATTTTTAAGCGCCCCCTTCGAATAAGCGTCCCTCTCAGATAAACGCTCTTTCTTGTCTTCGAATCAAAAATAACGAACGTCTCGAGGCAGGAAAGGGACACATTCACTGTAAAATATTAATTCCTATTATAAATATTGGTTTATCAATTGTGCTGTTATTATAGAATGTAAAGGCAAGTTGACTAAGCTCCTTCAACCATTAGACTTTATTTGATGAACCATTGGAGGCGATTTCAAATTCTCATACTTTGCCTTGTGGTGAATATTGTAATATTTCTTCTGCTGTTTCTGTCGCAACCAGAGGAGGATAGTGAACAAAAACAAGGTTAGTCATGAATTGTGTTGTTTACACTGTCTTGCTGTGGCATCAATAGTGAAAACTATCTTTATCATTTGCTCCGTCAAACGCCAGATGATTTCACTCCTCAGGGGAAACTTGCTAGAGTTGAATTGATAGGCTATGATTATGATGCACCAGATTCTGCTATGGTGTGTGGTGATTTGATTTGTAGCAATTCTATTTTTACAGCTGGTAGTGGCAGATTTTTGAAGAATAAACTCCCTTTTACAGTTGTGATAAGTGAATTTGGTAAGCTACTAACCATTAAGATGCATAGGCCTACTTGTTTATGGAGTGGACCCATTGCACAATAGACAAAATTTTGATTATTACATAGCTAGACAAACATATTATCACAGCTAAAAAGAGCATCATGAAGTTGGCAAAATAGCAGAAGTTGACAGTATGGAAAATATAGCCAACATGAAGCTCACAAAATTACAGGGCCAAGATTGATGTCTTTTTTTTAGAGAAAATGGTTTAACTTCAACAGCATAATGCAAAAATATACAAACTTCACTAACTTTGCTTTGCTATACTTTTCGCATTTTACAACATTATGTGACAAAACGTTCTTATTCTACTAATTTTATGATGCTCTTTCCATGCAGCTTTGATGATGGTTATCCTCCTTTTCGACATGATCAAAACTTAGTTTAAATCACCTTAGTGTTTAATTATTACCCTCTAGGTGTAAAAATTAGCAAAATTTGCATATAGTTTGGCTAATTGGTAATTAAAATTATGAATGTGTCCTCAATAATGAAATAATTTGATATATAATGTCTTTATTATTGCAGAGGAATTTGAGAATGATATTCCAAATACAGTGAAATCAATTTTGAATGCTCTGCCTGATGTAAATGTTTTGATTGTTAGCAAGAAGACACCTTATCCACCATTTGATATTCCTGATGGAAATGTCAAGGTTGTATATCCATGATGAACCAGCTTTTTTGCAGCTTAATGATTGAAACAATACTATAACTGTTTAAATAGATTGTTGTCAGAGAACAACCTGCAAGCAGTCAACAGCAATGGGGCAATCCACTGTTGTAAGTTAAAAGTTAATGCCTGTGTTTAACTCATTAAGTGGCGAGAGTCTCTCCCTGACAAATTGGATTGTCTGGCATTAGACAGAGTGTAATGTTGTTAATTGGCACATTCTGGTGCATCAGTTGTTTTGACATTATCGTTTCTGTAGTTATATCAAAACAAAGTTTGTATTGATGATGCCAGATGCCACTAGACTTGGTGATGTTGAAAAACTTCAAACATTTGAGTTCTCAAACAATGCTGGAATCACAGCTTTTCCTCTCAGTAGTCAATATGAATGTGCTCAAGTGAACGTTGATTTAAGGTTGGAATTAAGTGTAGCTCACACTACTAGAATAAATATGCGCAATCCTGGACTTTGTTATCAACACTCTGTATCAATGAAGGTGACGTTTTTGCATAAGAACATATGTTTCTCAATTCTTCTCTGAAGACTCAAATATTATAAACATGTACAATCCCTGACCTTTATTTATTTCTATTAGGCAATGGACCATCAAATATGCAGGAAAATCAAGTGAGAATGCATTGACAAGAGTATTACTGTGTGAAATTTATAAGCTAAACTGGTGAAAAACAGATTTGTTAAATCAGCCAGAAAATAGCTTGAGCTGCAAAAGTGTTATAACATTAACTAACTCTGCATTCTTGTATGCATGTTAAGTACATTTTTGTACTATATTTTTAGATACAGAGGTCTGTGATGCCATAGCAACTTCATCTACTTCATCAAAAGTTGTTCTACTTTTTCCTACAACTTTCTTGGCCAACCTCAGCGAGCCCTTTCAGAGGCCTTATCCTGATGGTAACTGTAGCATCTTAATTGTCAACTAATCTTGTGTCTTGTGGCCAGGGCTACCAGATCCGCTCAAGGCCAAAACAAAGAAGGCAATGGGCCGTTGAATTCATAGTTTGGTTTATTTATTCAGCAAATCTGGGTAAATCTGGCTACCCTTTCTTGTGTGCCATGGATTAAATTGTATTTTTGTTTCAGCTTTGTTCGTTCAGTTTTCTACAAGAGGCTGGAAAACGAAGATTTTTAAGGATCATATTTTTACCAAGGGAAGAGACTTATTTGCTGATCCACACAAAAGGTGCTTCACGTATAGCCTCTTTTATTTGGCATAATACCTTAGCTTAAGTGCCATGAAAACCCACTCAAGAGTATTGTAGCGACTTTTCAGAATTCTTAGGTTTCAGTCAGACTGTATTTTAAACACAAATATGGAACGCTTTAAAAACTTTATAACAATTAAATACTAGTAAAGGATTATAGACTTTGTTTCTTAAATATACGTAATATAGACAGTTTGTATATGTAAATATTTTATTAACTGTGCAATTCAGTTTTTACTGCAATATGGTTTTATTAAACTGATTATTATTCTTATTATTCTTATTATTGTAAGTGGCTGTTTTAGGTCTATTGTTATTTTTTGAACAGTTGGAAAGCTGAGCAAAAAAGGAAAACTCGATTGTTAGAAATGTATCAAAGGTATTAGTTGAGTTGACTGTCAGCATTCTGTCGCAGCTTTGCATGATGAAGACAGGCCTTTTGTGTAATTGCATAGATTTGGTATAAAATTGGTTACCCAAAACGGAATTGACAAATGGTTTGGTTGTACTAGGGTAAGTTTTTAAACTCTTGTCAACAAAAAGTCCTATGGTATGCTTGTATTTTTCATCAGGCCAATTTTTTTTAGGAAACTGCACGATGTTTTGGAACTGTGGTGGATGATATGCCGGAATACATTTACCTAGGAAAATGGACACCACCTTGTTGCATGCGTTCGTATGAAATTACACAAGTGCTTATATTAAGGTCAGGGATTGTACATATTTATCATATTTGAATCATCTAAAGAAGAATTGCAGTGTAATATCTCATGCAAATACTTCATCTTCATTGATTTAAAGTGTCCATATCAAGAATGCTTTTGTTCCTAAGGCGGTTTAAAGGAGACAACGCGCTATGTTTTTCGAATTTTGGTCGAGTCCGGCGTCAATTATTGGCTTGAAGTAAGTAGGACAGAACATACTGCCGTTAAACGTCGATCTTGTTCTATCTTTTTGTTTATGTAGACATGTGCATGGTGAAGACATAGTCGTAAGAGATATATTTTGAAGATTCACCCAAGGTGTTAATTTTATCTCTTTGTTCATGGTTATGTAAACTTGTGCATGGTGAAGACAAAGACAAATGTTGGAGATAGGATTTGAAGACTTGACTAAACTTCTTGTTGTATGTTTTTGCTCATGTTTATGTGAAACTGTACGCGGTGAAGACATAGTCCTTGGAGGTGTTGCTTGAAAACTTGTAGTTGCTATTTATATTAAGGGTGGCAGCTTGCTTGGCGCTGTACGAAGTGGTGATATAATCCCCTGGGATTATGACGTTGATATCGGTGTATACCAGCATGAAGTTGCCAAAGTATGTGAAAATAGCTTTTCAAACTGTGAGAGATTTTATGAATCGAATCGTCACTAGTCATGAAAAGGCACATTGCAACACGACTAATATTTCTGTATAGTGCAATCAGTTGCGAAAAGTTCAAGATTCTTCGCAGAAGAAGTACATAGATGATGAAGGTTTCGTTTGGGAAAAAGCAAAAGAGGGAGATTTTTATAGAGTTCAGTTCAGCGAGTCGAATCATTTGCATGTAGGTAAGTATTCATGTTTGTTTATCTCTGCGATATAGTATAGGAGCTTTCAATTTTAGCAAGCTCGCCAAAATTCGTGGGCAGTGTTCATGGGCAGTGATTTTTGGTAGGTAGCTATACACGAGTAAAAAGTTGTTCCCCGTTGATAAAACAGGATTCTGCAATGTGTTGCACACCTCCGACCAATATTGTTAACCATGTTTTTTGCAACTTGTCAAGTTTGAACAACTACTGCTTTTCAGGTTTTTGCCTAATATTTAATCCAGTAATGAACAATAATTTAATTGTCATCATATTTTCCAGATATTTTTCCATTCTTTGAAAAGAATGGCATCATGACAAAGAATACTTGGTTCAAAACACATCGTCAGGATTCAGAATTTCCTGCGCATTACCTGAAACCGTTGACGACAATAGGCAAGGAAATGTGCATGAAATTTAATGTTTAAAAGCATGACAAAAACTTGAATTTAATGTTGAAAAGCTGGTCATGCCAACTTTCAGCATGATAACGTGCTTATTATGAGTACGACTGTTAAGGAAAACTTGTACCTACACACGGGCGAGTAAACTTGTCAAGGAAGACTTGTCAAAGATAATTGGTTGTCTGTACAGGGCTTCATACTTTCAAGTTTGATCTGTCTGATGAGTATTTGTATACCAAGACATTTCTCATGCTGGAATCTTGATATAATTGTACGTTTTTAATTGCCATCGAGGAATAATGCAGTCTTTTTTTAGATTTCATTGGAATCAAAGCAAGTGTACCCAACAACTACAGAGAATTCTTAGAATTGAAGTTTGGAAAAGGTGTGATTGAAAATCCACAATTTCCTAATCCGAAGAAACTTGAGGTGAAATGAGTTGTCATATTATTGAAAATAAATTTTTCTTGTTGGAAAGTCAGTCGCCAATATCAAGAACTATCTATTGAATTACTGGTTTTTAGAAAATAAAGAACGCACAAGTTTAAGAAAGATGAACAAATTGATAGCTTATATTCAAAAATGAACATAATGTACAAAATTAGGTGGTATTTTTAATGAATTCTTAAAACATATCATTGTCGTAGTATATACATAGTTCAGCAATGTTTTGCAGGGGCCAGTTGTTCGAAGCGCGTTTAGCTTAAACGGTGGATAAGTTCAAAATAAAAATCGTGTTTGTGTATTCCTTGAGTAACGAAACTGAAAGTTTTTTTACAGAGTACAATAATTCTCCATTTACCTACAGTTTAATTACACAATATTTGACTTGAAAGTTTTAGGAAATGTGTGAGAGTGTTTTTGAATTATGACTTATCCACCATTTAAGCTAAACGGCGTACGAACAACCGACTCCTGGGCTTTAGATTTGACTAGACTAGATTTAAAACTATACCAGTGCAGTTGTTGAAAATCATTTTGTTTGTAAACCTTATTCCTGACTCGAACTTGAAAACAGGAAAAAAACTTTTTTAAAAAATAGATGTTTCTGGGGCGGAAACGAAATTGGTGCACTCGCCGTCAATTCTGAAGCTCGCTATCAAAAGTTAGGTAAAATTTGTATTCTTCATCATGAAGGAATTCCAAACTTTATTGCAATAGGATCACTCCTATCTGTCGAAATTTTTTTGAGTGATGTGAAGGTGGAACACCGTCACGATTTTGTATATATTTTTATACAGTAAGTTTTGCAAACACTTTCAATTTTTATATCATTTGTCCAGTTACAAGGTTGTTATGTTTCAAGGTCGTACATCTTGATACAAAATACCAAGTGCTTGCTTGAATTCACTCATTTCTCTTTCAAGGTTTGCTGAAAAAAGAAAGCGTAAGTTTGCTTCGGAATTAAATTAAGGAAAGAAACAATATTTACCACAATATTTACCACACCTTAAATCAACAAAGATGAAGTTTTTGCATACAAATATATATTGCAATTCTTCTCTGAATGGCTTTATTAATATAAATATGCACAATCCCTGACCTGGATAAAGGCACTTTAAAATCAATGAAGATGATGTTTTTGCATTAGAAGATATATTACAATTTTTCTTTAAATAATTGAAGTATTGTAATGTGTACAATCCCTGACCTTAGTATCGGCACCTACGGGATACCGTGCGTAGTATTATCGTATGATAGACCTGCTTACATATTCTGTCCAAGACTGCAAAAATCTCTTGCAGTTTATCCTGTATGATTTTACTGTTTTCTTCATATATGCCCACTAAAGTTTCTTCCACCGTATTTCCCGTGTTTGTTGCTTGCATTTCCAAAGCTTTTCTTATTTCTACAGGAAAAGGAAGATAAGATTATTACGGATTTTATAGTTTTAAATATTTTTACAAATTTGTTTGAAGCAAAAACTTGAAAAATGCACCTGTCAAAGAGTCGGCATCTCGTTTTCTTTTCGCGTTTATGTCGTCTACAAATTGTTGGGTACTTCGCTGTAAATCGCTGTGTGTATATAACAAAGATGCTGGGCTTTTTGATGTGAATGCAGCTTGCATTGCTTTTGGCTGCGTTGTTTCATCATTGCTATTTGAACAAGAAAATATAAAACATTCAAAACTAACTGAATAGCATAAGGCCTTGAATAGTATAACAGCTTTCAAAAAATTGTTGAATATTAAAGTGTGTTATTTTCTTGTACCCTGTAGGTACAGCTGAAAGACCTTTGTCTTTATCTTCCTGGCTCAAGGCATCTCCATTGCTTTCGCCAGAAAAACCAAGCTCTTTTGTCTGTTGTTCAGACTTTGCTTTGGCATCCATATCTCAGGTTAGTATGTGTTCCTTGGTCCACATCAAAATGCTGAAGCAAATAAATAATTTTAGCAAGGACTTTTAAATCCCGAAAAAGTCATGACAACAAACTTCTGATAACATACTTCTGGTTTTGCTGCTAGAGAAATATGTGCTCTCTTCTCCCAAATACAAATTTCGATCTTTTTTGCAAAGAAAATGAGGTTGATATGGATAAAATCCTTAAAAACAAGAATTTTTCAAAAATTTACAATGTCCGCAAAGAGGAAAGTGATTTTCCCGCTGCAAAAGACGTGATTTGATTGGTGGATATCTTTAGCAACACCATATATGGTATCAAAACAAATATAGCAGATGGAGAAGAGGAAGGTTATAAAACACAACAAAATTTTAAAAAATAGCGAATTTTTGAAGTATTTGTGCCTTTTAATCGACATTTTTTATGAAAAATACCTTGGTAAGTATGTAATTAAGTAGAAAAAGCTTTGGTTTCAGTGTTTATGTTGCAAAAAACACATCTTTTCTTTAAATTCCGGCAGCCCATCTTCATCCTGTGTCTGTACGTGTCAAAGTTAGCAATATTTGAAGTAAGGAAACTTCACATCTGTTCTTGTTAAAGTTCTTTAGTTAAGTGTCTAATGAAGCCAACTAGGCTTTGATTTCGATTTTTATGTGGCAAAAAACCGTGTTTCTGCTAATTTCTGGCAACCTTCATAACTAAACACTCGTTCAATTTCAAGAAATATTTAGCTTGTGTCAGCATAAATATCAGTGCTCAGCATTGCCATAAACATTGCGGTAGCGTTCATAAATGTATCGTAGAGCGGTCAATTCTTTTTAAAATTTTTTCCCCTGCTTTTTAACTTTAATTTGTTGTGAAATTATATCAGCATAATTTAACAGCATAAAGCAGCCTTTAAATTTGAAAAACTAAAAAGTATGTTGGAGTGTGTTGTAAAATCATTACTGACCTCAAGATATAACCTCCGAGACTTTATAATCCTGTGTTGATGTGGAGTTCTGCAATGATCAGTACTTTATTATTTTTAGGGCAAAAATTTAGGTAGTCAACTATTGGCCTGTGACAATACTGTGAACAACAGCAACAATATTGTACTAAATATGAAATCAGTGAGCTGTGTGCTGATAGAAACGAAGCAGTGCTGACATACATATCTTGCTTGCGATCATTCAGTTCTTAGAAAAATGGAAACTTTGCAAAAATTGGCTCGATCACTCCGAACAGCTCGTGCATCAGATCTACCTAGGGGTAATTAAAAGATCAAACAATTGTACTCTTAACGTAATGCTAGCTGCATACTAGACAGTCTTAAATGGCCTATAAATTGCAGAGGGGATAAATTCATTAGTTTGGCCGAAAATGCATCCTCTTCTGTTCAGTTCAAAAACTTCAGTCTGGTTTGCATAGGCCTTGTTTATTTGTAATTAAGTACACTGGCAGACTTGTAACAAAAAGTCCTTTGGTATAAAATGAAGCAGAGCAGGCATCATTCTGTATGTTTGACATTCCTAAGCTATCAGAATTATTTAGCTCACATACTATTTAACAAGTAGTTTACCTACATCTAACGTCTGCTCAGTAAGAAAAAGTTTTATTTATGAAAAGAGATCCTGGGAAATGTATACAAAAACAAAATTCCATGATGTCATCCATTCTGTTCCATAAACGTTTACAGCTTTCAACCAATCAAAACATATATACTACTTTGATTACTATATTATATTTTATAGATAATGACTCAGCTTTCTATATGCTAATGCCAATGATCATGCAAAACCAACACAGGTATAGCGTTGTGTATGTGGAACTATCATCATGATTCCATTCTTCTCTTAAATTTTAAGCTTCCTGTGTGCCCGTGATTTTTCTCATAATTTGCTAACTCTCTATCATAACTACTTAATTTTCATTCAAGAGCGGTGTGTGAGCTGATTTCTTCATCCTCCTATGATGTCAGCCATAAAGCAGGAAGAGCAAAAAGGAGCCTTTTGCATGTTGCAGCCAAGTATGTGCTTCCGGCCATGAAGACAAGACACAACAAATATTTCATATTGTCATATTATTTTTTTGTAATAGCCCAGATTCAATGTTTTCCAATATGACCAAATTGTCATTCCACTTTCTCTAATGTCAGACTATTCTGATGTAGTCTCTAATCATGAGGTCATATTACTTGAACTGCAGTGTTGGTGCGTATGACTGTCTGGCATTTTTGTTGAGAAAAGGAGCAGAAGTGAATTGTCAAGATATTGGTGGGGTTACTCCATTACAACTTGCTGCTAGGAATGGGTACAAAAGTGACTAATACCTGTATTGCTTTAAATTTACCTTTGGCCTAGTGGCTTCTATCGATTTGACAGGTCTAGGCCAAAATATTTGGTTCAAAGTTCGAACCAAAGAATTTAGCTCTAGACCTTATTGCAAGAGTAATTTCAAGTTTAGTTTCCTGTTGTTTAGGGCAGTTTGTGATATCTCTTGTCGAGATTTATCTGAATCACAAATCAGCTTTGATATGCTTAAACATGCTTATTTTGCCATGAATATCTCTAGGCATACAAAGTGTATTCAAAAATTGTTGGAGTGCAAAGCAAACGTTCATCTTCACAACAATGAAGGGATGACAGCGGTGAGTGTACAACACGTTGTTTTTGACCATGCAAGCTGATCGAACATTAAAGTTATGTTGTGCTAAATGCTAGGTACATTGGTTGGCATCAAATGGTCGAACTGAACTCCTGGGGGAATTATTGAAACATGTTAATGATGTTGATATTGAGGTTGTATTTGGAGTATACTGAATTGATCTAGAAATATGCACTGTTTGTTTTTGAGCCTGTTTACATATCAGTTTGCTTGCTTGTTTGCTTGTTTGTTTAGTTTCTTTTTGCTTGTAGCTTGTTTTCTTGCTTAGTTTTCTGCTTGTTCGCTGATCTAGATTCTTGCATGTCTGCCTGCTCATTTGTTTGCTTGCTTGCTTGTTTGTTTGTTTGTTGGCTTGTTTGTTTTTTTGTTTGTTTGCTTGCTTGCTTGTTTGTTTGCTTGTTTGTTTGTTTGCTTGCTTGCTTGTTTGTTTCTCTGCTTGTTTGTTTGCTTGCTTGTTTGTTTGTTTGTTGGCTTGTTTGTTTTTTTGTTTGTTTGCTTGCTTGCTTGTTTGTTTGCTTGTT
>JAODVM010121085.1:0-34083 GCA_025400095.1 Phenganax marumi | reverse complement strand
ACAGTGGTAGCTACCATGAGAAAAGGGGACCAAATGGCGTGAGCATCACGTCAATACCGCGCTCGTGCCAGACTCATCCGCCATTTTTTTTGTCCCCCACTTTTGATCAGACGAAAAGCCTGAGCAGTTCCTCCAGATATATAATAGAGCTCAGTGGTTATACTACTACGGTGTTTACCGCCTCCTACTTTTATTCCTATTTTAAAATATCAATTATACGCAATTCTCTTTTTTCCCTCCAGTAAGCCTCCACTTTAAACTTAAAGACAAAGCTCGATCTCTTCTACCTCGTCTAATTTGTAGTCTAGCATTAAAACAACGTATCATTTCGTAAATATTTTAATTATTTGCCGAGATTGAGATGAAACGGTATGATTTGATTACTTGAAGTATTTCACGAGTATTTAGAGACGAGTAACAGATTGGAGACGTTGAAGTTTACAGCAAACCGCTGACTGCCATCGAAGTTTAAATTTTTAATTTTGCTCTGGTAGTCCAGAGGAGGTTTACGTAATGTTAAAAATATGGGAAAAGTGCACGGTCAGTGTCAGCCGCCTACTTTATTCTCTCAGCCGCCTACTCAAAATAGTTCTGAAAGCCCTGACATTTAGTGGCACTCTGTCAACTGAGGGTCCCTGCCTGTAATAAAACAAACTTTTCCTGATAACCAAGTGACGAAAAAGAATAGGAAGTATGTAAAACTGCATATTGAATTATAAAAAAAAAATTAATAATGCTTTAGCGAGAAAAGATCCTGCTCTTACTTGGGGAAAACGATATAGTTGACAACGATATGATGGTGTACATCAGCGAGTTTCTCATCTCTTCGTCGATTGCTCACTTATTCTCCGAAGAAGAACGCACGTCAGCCATCAACTCAGTACGATCTGACGTGACTCAGGCCGGATTAACATACACCAAGGATGTTGCATGGAGTTTCTTTCTAAGGTATGCATTTGCTCTAAAAGCCTCGAAGGATGAGTAGCTTCATGTATCACATGCATATGCTGCACAATGCAAAGTGAACTGCTTCTTCGTGAAAATCCGAGCCAAAGGTTTCGGCACAAGAGTTGACTTGTTCCTTCTTGCGTATGTTAATCATGCTGTTTCGACAAACATTCACCTCGAAGGGTTATGTATTCACAAGAGATTACGACTATTTCAACACGCCACCATGCATACAATCATAGTGAGCTATAACCACCATTAATATTGCGTGTTTTGGTACGATTTTGCAGGACAGTAAAAGAGAACTTGAGAGTGATTCTCTCTGTTTCATCCCCTGGAGAGAAATTTCAGCAGCGATGTAGAGATTACCCTGGTTTAACGAACAATATTTCGATCATGCTCTTCCCTCATTGGTCGAGAAAACGTTTGGTGTCCCATGCAAGTTATTTGTTGAAAGGTTAGATTTTTTATTATTTTAAAAGTTCAAGCGATTGGTATCAGACGACTGAGTTTTCCGTGATGCTGTTTACGTTTTTGAGTTTTCAAAAGCAACGGTTTAAGCCAGGCTCTGTATCTATTAATTAGGTCTTGGTCAGTTTTGGTCAGGGATCGTTTTTGCCCACCACCTGCCTTTCTCCAATTGCTAATGTGAAATTCATAGTGTGATTATTGGATTAAAAACTGTTTTGGTTTTAATATGTGTGGCATCTTTACTCAGTATTAAAAGATCCCGAAAAAGTTACTAGGTCCTCTTGCAAAGTAGGGTTAATCCCCAACCAAAACCCTAGTAACAACTGCATTATATGATCCTGAATGCTTGGAAAATCTTTTTCAGATATGGAGCTCTTTGATTTTATTGGCAAAGAGAATATGGCACATCTTTTCGCATCTATTCATTTGTCCTTAAGAGAGAATGATGCCAGTGAAAATGCTAGTGGAGTTTACAGTCATATTACTAATACAACATTCGAAAAGTTCGTCGAACGGTAGGTTCCTACATGGTCAAAATAATTGGTCAAGCCGTTTGTGCCTCTGCCGTGCATGAATGTTGTTATACGCAATAATTAGGTACGCATACACGCCAACTGCATGGACAGTTTCCAGCCTGCATTCAGTTTCAACTCGTTTCATCTGACTGAAAGTTTGTATGATTTTGATTGTGGACAGTCAACGTTGTCTTCAAAACATCTACAACAGTGTCCAAGCTGTGCGACGCACGTGCGCATTACTTTTAGCCCGAATTGAAGCGATTACGTGGCGAAAACCTCACGGGGTGAAAGCTCAGCCCTGCATGGCTGAAACTCAAATCGGGCCGGAAGCTTTGTCATGAGGTGGTTGGCCTATACCTACCTTAGGTTACATTTTTATGCAGCTCAGCCAAGCGGGCTGAAAGTCAGCCAGAGTTGAAAAGCGTTCCTTGTAATCAACCTCTTGCACTCAAAACTGTCCGTGTAATCAGCCCCTTGCACTCCAGTAGGTGGTCTCCTACATCACTTAACTTGACTGTTACTGTGCAGCTGCACCGCACATGGTATTCGGTGACGTGCACAGATGATAGGACTAAGTACTCTTGAAAAGATCAAAAAAGTCAAAAAAAGGGGCGTAACTATGTCAAAAAGCACGTACACTGCGTACAGGTGAAGGAAATGGGTATCGGAAGACGAGTTGTCAATGAAAGACTGCCTGTGACATTTTTACGAAATCAACAGGCGGTTTTAAGTATGCCAGGATCTTGATTCACTGATTTTCCATGTTCGATATATCTTGATGCAACAAAACCTGAGTGTAAAAATTTGTAGCATTGTATATTAAGACAATGTTTTTTTTTATACCTTTCGCAGGTTCAATGAGTTGTTTAAGAAGCGATACGCAGCCGTTCGCGAAGAATATAAGCGCGTGGCTTCTGCTTTGGAAAATATATCAAAAGCCTCAGAACAAGCTGGTCGACGGCTAGAACAATTGGAGCGTGAAAAAGTTGTTTTGGAACAGAAAAAAGAGGTAGTGTAATATTTACTCTATTTTTTATTTTGCTTCTTCTCGTTTCATTAAAATATATTCATTGCATTGCATATCGTTTTAGAGCAATCTCCAGCTTTTGTCTCAGATTGGTCAGGTACGTAGCGGATGACATTTAATTCTAACGGATTTTTCATTATAACATCTTTGCAGTTATTGGGAAAACCGACGTTTGTGAACCAACTTTTGTAAAATATTTAGTTTGTGTTTACAAAATATGTATTAACAACCACTGAATGCATCAACGGTTATTCATGTATGTTTATGGTCAAAAATTGACGTACGTACACGTACGCTACGTAAAAATGTTACTTTTCAGGATTTGTGGTCTGTCCGTGATTGTTTTCTGTAGGATTCGTCTTTACTAATGTAAGCGGCAAAACGAATCCGATATCAAGACATTCCGGATTTGTGACTAATCAGGAGACTTTTGCTTAATTTGCTGTAAACGTAATTTGGATTTAGTAATGTGTTTTCATTGACTTAATTAAAGAAAGATTGCATGACCGGTTGGCTTGGTTGCAGATATATTACTGCTTTCTGTTTGTATTTAGTGCTTAAATTATCCACTTTTTTCAGGACAAAGCAATTGCGGAAGAGCAGATGAAGTTGATTACCAAACAACGACAAAAGATTCTCCACTTGCAGAAGGTAAGTCAAGTCACGGACGATAGTTTTTCTACAGTCGTTTCGTGTGTGCATTAAGACTTGTTATGGTTCTTGGAGGTCTTCCTTTGACGTGTAAATCACCTGGCGTTAGACGGAGTAACAATATGCTCGCGTCATCAATAAATTATAAGGGACGTTTGGGTTAAACATCCCTCATTTTATTAATTAAAGTTGCTGAATTAATTCGATGACATTAACAAAACCAAAGTCTGTTGCGTTGCTTCTTCCTTCTTTAATCATGTTATGACGCTCTTCATGAGTTTTACTAATCTTCCTTTGCTTTCGGTTTCATTTGATCGCTAACATCCCTCAAAACTGTGCGTTTACTTATAATATAGAAATAAGTCGCTACATGGCGACACTGCCCGGTAAAAGTCAATAACCGTCTTACTACTGATGCTCTCTTTGCAGGCATTGCCTAAGTTCAAAGATGCTCATGAACGGTCAGTTTTCAAAGCAGCAGCAGTTGTATCAGATGTCAAACGTATGCTTCGTCTGTTGGATGTTGACGCAATCAAAGAGCTACGTGCGATACAAAAACCCGACCCAGAAATTGAAGATATTTTAGCAGCAGTCATTATAATACGTAAGTTAGTGTGGTGGTGGAGGGGGATTCTATATATAGGACTGCTTAAACGGAAAACGTTCAGGCGTGAACAACCAAAACTCCGGTTATTGCACGAATTGACTTTTTCAGATCTCATCGGTTAGTTGGTGCATAACTTTCATCAGGCACGATTCTCATGCGTCGACAATCGTCGCCGATGATCTGCAACAGCCGCAAAGAACAAGCGGTTTTGTTTCCAGCGATGTAATAGACAAAAGGCGCAGATGCATGCGGACCATATTTGAAGCAGTTTTCATTTACTTACTACATCGCAAAGCACCCTTATCACCAACTGTCGGCGCCGTATTAGACTTTTAGGCTGTAAAATCAGACCAAGTGTATTTTATTACGCTTTCTTTACATCCGTAGTATCTAGGAAGAGCTATCGAAGGAATCTGTCATTTTAATTTCTGTGCGATATTATTGTGCCATCGATTTTCTAAATTTGAGCAACTAGATCTTTTTTTCAATTTCAAAAAATAGCATGTAAGGGCCTATCAAAATCCTATTTAACTTAGTCTAGCATTTTTAATACTTTGCATTGCACGGTTTTCACGTTTACACTGCATTGAACATCATATTATATTTGTTATCAATGCTAATTACTTGTTTTACATTTAAGTTAAATCTGCGTCATCTGACTTGACATGGAACAAAGGTGCAAAACGAATCATGGCTAACTTGGACAGGTTCGTCGGCATAGCACATCGCTAGCACTAGCAGATTTGGAACGCTTAGCATGCTGTAAAATTGGATCGTAACTGCGGTACTTGTCTTGATAAATACTCCAAGGCCAACAGCCAAGCGAGCTAACAAACAAACAAACAAACAAACAGACTAACGTATGGGCAGACAAACAAACAAGAAAACAAAGGACAGTTGAACATACAAGAAGTTCAAGAAAAAATAGCAAGAAACACGTTTTTAGTACTAACTTACTGTTTAGGTTTCTCGATGATCTTGCTTTGTTTGACGACCTGGATATCTCGGAAAATACGTTGCAAAAACTGGAGACGTACCTCAGCAAGCCCCACTTTGATCATGTGTACATGGCCAACAGAACTGAAAATCCTGCTCTTGTTATGTTGGTCAAATGGGTATCTGGTGTCGTAAAGTAAGTGATCGAGTGTTATGCACTGAGATGACTTGTCTGGAGGCTTAATTAAAGTTATTGTTCTTCAGTATGTGCATTTGAACGCATAAGCAGTGAACACATGATTTCTGCGTAATGAACGTTGGTGCAAATACTCTTTTTAATTTTTTGGGTCATTTATTAACTAATCTGCCCAGAGTGAAACGAGTGAAGTTTACGGCGTTAACTTTAATTTTAAACTATATCTGTATAGTCCTATACATACTTCTTGTACTTCATTGACTGGCTTGAGACCAGGTTTGCAACAACTTGGGTATTCTTAATCCTTGCGCAATTATTTGTGTCTTATGAAGACGCCGTGATGGTGTTGTATTCTCTTGACGCTTGAATACACCTGGGGCTGGCCTTTAATAACTCGACATGCGTTGTATAAAAATCGCTACAGCGCCCATCAATGATTTTGTGCACTTTTATGTCTCCATCAAGTTTTACCATGCAGCTGTTGTTTCCTCGCTCTTTAAAATTTTTAGCCTTCCTGACTATCTTTTTTGTAAACTTGGCGATCACTGCCGCATGATATTTTGTATTTGCATATACACGGAATAGTTATGGCATGAAATCCTGCTCTCAGGCACTTTTGGCTTGTGAATACAAACTAAGAACACTGCCACTGATTTGTACATAATGTAATCGTAGTATTTCGGACTTTTAATTCTAGGTCAGCTGTCATTTAGCCTTTCTCACACTATGCTACCAGGCCTTGAAGCCTCCATTTTCGGGTGACTATACTATTGAATTAGGGAAATTTTTAGAAAGAAAATTGAACCAGAGTTTTCTTTTTTTGGTAAATCTGAAACAGCTTACGGTGTGTGGAATTTCAGCACTAAGCTTTGAAATTTCGCCGAAAAAATGGGAGGTGAAATCACGCGTATTTACGCTAAAATGCTTCGTAATTTAATCCAAATTTTGAACAAATAGGAAAATTGCAAGTGTCAAACAATTGTTGACAGGCATAAAACTCTGTATCTTTTCTTTTGATAAAAATGGCGGATTTTAAGTCTTGATTCTATAGCGGGAGAAAGCTAATTGCCTGACTGAAACGAATTAGCTACAATTATCTCCTTTTTTGAAGGTACATGCAATGCAGAAGCACAGCATGATGCTTACGTTTTGTGATTATTTTACCTACTCCAGGTATCACCAAATGATACTCACTAAAGTGAAACCCATGCACGCGAAAGTTGAAGAGACGACAAAAACTGTGAACGAAGCTTCTGTTAAACTGGCTGCTTTCCAGAACAAACTTGAGGATCTTGAAGTTCGACTTACTTCACTGGCTAACGCTTATGAAGAAGCATCCATCGACAAGTGCAGGCAGTTAAAGCTTACTGAGGACTTGAATCAGCAGCTAGAGCGTGCTAGTTATTTTGAAAAAGTAAGAGCATAGTTACATTCAGTAGCTGATCATTTCCTTCAGTCCAGGGTTATTCTTATCGCGATGATATTGGTATCAGGTTGCCACATGTATTGATAATCATGCGATCATACAGTCATAGTTACCTTAGCTGGCTGTATCTACTAAAAAGAGACTGCTTTCTCAACTTTCACGAGCATAGTCACTACCCTTTGGGATTGTACTGTGCGCTGTAAATTTTTCAATGATGAGTTACACCGCTTTTCTGATCATAGCACTCTGTTCCCACCAGCCTGAACGTATTTCTATGAATCATCGGCTCAGAGTTTCACACGTTGAGATGAATAACTTGGAGTGATCATAACGTGATCAATAACGTCTATAAATACAGCTGGCGTCTGCAGAGGTCATAAATTTCATGGAGGCATCTTCTGGCCACAAAAAATGACTTTACTGCATCCAACAATGTAACAGCGAAACGATATCTTTCACTAAAAAAAGAAAGAACTACGAAATCCACTGCAACAAAAGACCTTTGTTTAGTTTTTAAGCAGATATAACGATTGTTGTTTTTAAGCTTTGCTTTAGTGCTCATATTATGTTTTATTTTCATATTATAACTGCAATCTTAGAAGCAGAGTACATGTATTAAGTTCCCATATCGATACGAATTATTCTTGTTCAAATATGACCAAATTAAACCTACCGTTCATATTTTATAAACATCAGTATTAACCCCCCCAAATCTCGGAATCCTGATTGACTAAACTCGCCGCCGTATTTCATGACGCGAAAACTGAGCATTTTTAAGGCTTAAAGGCGAGTGAAATTTCTGGATCCTCATTATTTCTTTTCATTGTACGTCGAGGCAATTCTAAAGCGTCTGTAAGCGCAAAATGAACGAATTGAATGCACGCAGAAACAACAAATCAACAATATACTTTAATCAGCACACGTGATCGACAAAATATGATTGGCTAACAAAAAACCCCGAGCCGGCAGGTGCGGTCAGTCGTCGCTACCATGAAAGTTATCTGACGCCAGCTGTCGTTGTTCACTTTCCGTCAGTGATTTCCTATCCGGATACCCAGTTTAGGTTTACTCATCTCAATGGTTTCACATACTAAACTTCCACTGTTTGGAAATTTTTAGCAGTATCGTACATCGAATCCATTGTCAGGGATCAATAACAACACTAGTTTTTCTACTTTGTCTATTCTAAATTTTCTTCTTTCCAAACGTTGAAAACATGAACAACATGGAAACATGGAAAAATGTGTAATCAGGCAACTACCGTAATCTTTTCAAGTCGTTGATTATTTTTTGCAATGACTTTACAATTTTCAGGCACTGTCTAAAGCTCGAGAGAAGTGGACCATGTTTCTTGAAACGATCAGCAGTCGGGAGGCAGCTATTGCAGGTTCTGTTTGCATGGCTGCAGCTTTTGCTACGTACCTGGGCCCTTACTCGCACTCATTTAGATGTCAGATGTTGACCAAACGTTGGCCAGAATGTTTGAAAGAACGTGGTGTGCCTCTTTTGTTGGATGATACATCCATGGTGATTGGTCATACGGATGAAAAAGACGACAACAGTTACCGTCAGACTGAGGTACAATAAGATTACATATGTATTATCCTTGAACCCCGTCGTTTTATAGCTATTTAAACAACTAGCCTTACTGCGACTACATTTTGTGATTGCACCCTGGCAAGAACTAGCAATGTGCCATTGTAGCTGCGATTACAAGTGAACAAATTTTGTCAACTATGCAACATGTTTTACAAGTAATACTAGCCTGCATAATGGCTATTTGTTTCAGGAAGAGCTTGTTATCTTTTGAATCGCGCTAAATTTCTGTCAGTTTGCCTTGTTCTTTTGTGTCCCTCATTACTGATGCTATGGTCTTTAATTTCTTGCAAAATGGGTCAACTTACTGAGATTATATTTTGCAGGTACTTAGTAGAGGAAAATCACAGTTTGGAAAAAAAAGAACTCAAATTTTGAGCTCATGGTTGAACTGTTTATACTTAAGGACGAAACTGTTTGCCTCCCTACAAGAATTAAACTGTTCACCAAATATGTCTATTATATTGCAAGATAGAACTGTTTGTTTCTAACGCAGCATATATGCACACATCTAAATGTTTCAAAGCATAGCATAGATTTGTTTGAAAAAATAACAAAGTATGTTCCCCATGAACTCACATCTATGAAAGTCGAAGTTAATATCGCTCCCCCTAATGTCGATAGTGAAATGTAAATCCTTTTTGTTGAATGAGAGACAGTAGCGGTTTGAGATAGTTGCCTATTATTCTTCGTAAAACTGCTCCAAATCCAGCAACTTTGATGATTTTCTGGCATGGACCCAGATCTTCAGTAAACCCCACAAAGTTGAAGGGACTTAATTAGGTCGGAGCTTTCAGAAAGCCGGTATAAATGGGACTTGTGTTTTGAGATGTTGTCGAGGTGCAATACAAAACGACGACCAGACCAAGTTTTGGTGCCTAAAGCTTCGAATTTTTGTTTAAGACTTCTTCATATTGCTTTTGTTTATACTATTCGTTGAACTAGAACTAGATTTCCAGTTTCAGTGGCACTGAATTTCGTCTTGGCCTGTATTCTCACAATTTATTTCTGTGCAGAGCACGAGTGACTGGCTTCTCCAGACTTTACAAGCTCATTAACCAATGACCTGGCAGTTGTCCTGGGGACCTTTAGCACATCGCGGACAAGTTTTCGTTCAAGAATCAGACAATTTGGTTGTCCTCCTGCTTCCATTTTTCTACATACCAGTAGAATGGGGCAAAAGTATCCTAAGCTTTCAAATTGGGATTCCCATTCTCTGATCAACGTGTATACTAATGCAATTAACACACAGTCAAAAACAAAACAGCTCTTGTATTTAAAACCTTGAAAAACTATCAGATTGTTGAAACTATACACATTGCAACTGAAGTATCTACTACTCTAGATGCCCGCGGAAGCAGTCATGGAAATGTCAAGACATGACCTGGATGTTCAAGACGAAGCTTATTTCATTCAGGACGACGAGATTAAAGACGTTACCGGTGATAATATGAATGAAAATACTTTGCAAAATCAATCGGTGACCTCTTCAGACAGTGCTGACTTCCCGCAGTCTCAAAGTGTTCATGCTTCGGAAGACATTATAGAAAACACAAATGAAGAACAATGGATCACACAAGAGGATGTCATCAGTTTAAAGCAAATGAGAAGACCTACGTCAGGAATAAGCGGATTGCTATCACTGCGCTCACCCAAATACGACGCATTTCTTATGACTTTGATTAAGAACCTCGTTGGCAGTCATCAAGTGCGCCAGTGGTTGAAATCAGGTATGGGAATGCGTGAGATGGAGAATGCAAGCATTACTGTCGCGTCTTGGCAACGCCCGCCGTTCCTGATAGATCCACACGGTAAAGGTCTGGACTTGATAAGGCGAATGGAAGAGAGTGCAAAAATTGTGGAGATAGATGTTGGTGATGGGTAAGTAGAGACCAGTGTAGGATTACTGTGGTGATGGAAATTTTAAATATAAAATGAGTTTCAATCACAGAATCACAATAAGCTTACAGTAGCTATATTTAGGGAGCTTAGCTATATAGAGAGAGCTTGAGCTGGCGACGCGTGGAATCCAGGGCGCTTTTAGCTGTTTCACGTTAAATTAGGATTTTAATTTTTAAATGACGCTGCCTCAACGCCATCAATATGGACTATACGATCAACGGTGCTACAGCACGACGTCGTGAAAGCGAAATGTGTATGATTTATTGTCTTAACAAGTTCCAAGAGAATTCGCAACCGCGTAGTGACTATGACCACGAATGAACACGTCGCCAAATTAAGGATTTTCACGGCTTTTTGGAGACGTAGAAGCTTCGTGATGTTGGTGAGTTTTGGTTTGCGACGCGACAAGCACGACGACGCGTTCGGTAAACAAAGAAAGAACAAAAAATGAATAATTTGGAAACCCAGAGGTAATCTCAACAACGTCAGCACGACGCCAAGCAAAACCTTTCCACGGCTTCAGAGCAACGTGAAACCTTGTTACGACGTTAGGGGAGTCAGATAAATTCAGTCCTGCAGCAAAACCGCAGTGGTTTTTTCAAGTTTATCTCTTTTTCAGGTTATTTGAAAAAGATTTCAGTGTGTATTTAAGCAATAGACTTCCTTGGCGTCTGTTCCTTGGTTGAAATTGAGAACGCGTCGTCGCGTTTACCGCGTCGTCAATCGTAAACTCCCTATAGTGATGATGTTAGACGGCGCGTCCCTACATAACTAATCGATAAAGTCAACCAAATAAGAAATATTTCATCGTTTTCCATCAATTTTAATTCGTTACCTGGTTATTCTGAAAGGCTTTAAGCCTTTATTATAGCGTTTAGCATAAGGATAAGCGTTTAGGATAAGAAAACTATTAAAGCCTGTTTCCATATAGTCGAAAACGTCGTAATGATGAGTCACGAACTTTCTAAACGTCCGCATTAGAATATTTCAAAACAAATTATTAGCAAAGCAATTATTAGTGGACAAAATTCATGTTTTCTATGAGATATACTGCCTAGAAGATAGAATATTTAGGCCGTTAAGAGATATTGTGACTCTATCTTTACGACGTTTACGACTATATGGAAACCCGGCTTATCATATGTTGCCGATGGTCTGCGACGTTCTCATTGTTCGTGATCACTCCTACCTAAAATCCTTTGTCCATGGGTAATAATTTTCTTCATCAATGATGAAGAACAATAGTCTCAAGAGCATCGCCGACCATTAGCGACATATGAGAACCAGGTTTTAGAGCTAGACAAAAGAGTTTAAGTATTACTGACCAAGGACAATGAACGTCGCCGATCATCGGCGATATGCGGGAACTAGGCTTTAGATCGTAAACTCTCTAATTACATTCACGCGTGACGTCGGTGCAACGTACGCGTCGCCTTCTTCAGCGCTATAAAGGTTAGTTTCCAAAAAGTCGTTAGGTGTCTTTACCGGCATTTTGGTGTTTGTGCAATGATCTTGAAAGACAGATAACAACAGAGAGGAAACAGAAAAAGACAGTGTCGCTGGGATAGAAAAAAGTCTATCTCAAAGACATAAAACGACGGGAAACGACACGAACTTGTCTATGGTCCCAAGCTCTTAATTCTCGCTTTTTGAAAATTTCCCTGACCCAGAAGCGGTGTTTTCTCCTTTATTTCGTTGTCGTATTATCGCAAAGAGTATATACAAATTTAGTTGCATAAGAAACTCCCGGTCAAGTGCCGCCATTTCGCTTTTTGCGCCAAAAGACCCGCTTCCTAAAGACTGCAAGCGACACTGTCTTTTTCAGTTTCTCTCTGTTGTTATCTGGCTTTCAAGATCGCTGCACAGACACCGAATTACGACAGCTAACGACCTTATGGAAACTAGTCTTAAAGGCTGGTTCATACGGGTAATATTCTCGTGCATGGTGAGGGATGTGTTGGAGTAAATAGTTGGCGAATATGTTTTTGAACGATTTTTTTTGAAGCTCTCTTTAGTGCACCTACTCAGTGGGATACGTTAAGAGAACAACAAAAACATCACAGCATGTCCTGTGTGAACAGGCCTTATTTTCCTATTTTTGTTCCACCGTTTACCATTATCCTCATATATTTCGTGTTCTGTAACTTGCGATACCAGGTGTCTTAAAGACAAATTTTACTTTCTTTTCAGTGATTTGGCATCTTTAATGAACATCGAAAAGGCTATCACTTCGGGAAGTGTTCTGTTATTGCACAATGTGAATGAATGTGTTGATTCCTTATTTCTCCCTCTGATATATCGCATTAACACGAACACAAAAGAAGGCGTATGCGATGGTAAGTAAATTCTGTTTGGTTGACATTTTGTGAAGATTACAAAAAATCAAAGATGCTGGACGATTTTGTTGTCTTTGGTCGTAATAACTCAAGAAAAAGACCTGTAACAAAGCAACGAAGTAATATTCCTTTTTCAAAGCTCTTTCAGCTGAGTTGCATCAAGCTTGAATTGGGCATGTAGACTTTTTAAGACCTAGTCCGAGTTTATTAGGTATCTTCAGGAGTAAAATCGCCTTGCATCAGACAGATGTGAAAAGATAAATCCTCTGTAGCAATCTACGTTGGCCAGCCTACAGTAAGAGTTAATGATCTCTGAGAATAAAAAATACCCTTCAAGATAGGAAATAATTCGTTCCAAAAGCAACCAATTATTCGCTTCCTTGAAGGGCTTTTTTAGGGCTATCTCGGAGGAAATTGTTTTGGTAGAAGCTATTATGTATAGCTATATACACCATGCAGCAATATTAAATAGTCAATGAAATCGAAACATTACTGACAAAGTTTGTGTCATGTTTTAATCAATATTTTGGATTTCAAATTTAACCAAAATACTTGGATTATATATATAATTTTTACCGTAAAAGATGTACTGTAATTGTACTTTAGAAAAGTATTTTTGTTCCCGAATCTCAACATCCTTGAACGTGATGAATTGTTCTTAGATCTCCAGTCGGTAAACTGCAGTGGACGACGACTCAGCTGTCATCCAAATTTCAAACTGTATCTTCTGACTAGCTCACATAATATGTCATTCACGTCAGAGATAGCATCCATAACTTCGCTCGTCAACTTTACCTCGAAAAACGAAAGTTTTGCAGAGGACATATTATCGATGTCTTTTTCTCGTGTTCAGCCGGAGATGTCGCAAGAGAGCAAAAAGACAATGAATGCTTTGATGGACAACCTTGTCATTCTTGAGGACTTAGACAGTAAGATAATGACCAGGTTGTGTTATCGTCAAGGCACAAATGTGTGGGACGATACTGAACTCATTGCTGAAATGGTCCAATGTAGAGCTCAGGTATGTGTTTGTATCAAATTCCGAAACTGTTTCGTCTCACTTCAAGTGCAAATGAAACATACAGTGTGTGTCGAAAAAGTTTGATTGTTTCGCATTAGGAAAGGAGAAACTTAGATTATGATGTATGATTATAATAATGATTATGGTGGTACCAGAAAATGCTAATGCATTTTCTGCCACCATTTGTAGTCCAAATCGCATTCTTTCGCCGTTGAAAATTCTAAAGTGTATAGAAGTAGAAAAGGATGTTTCTATGAAGCAGTGGCACAACTATAGGCATGGCAACTTATCATGAAAGTATGAACCGCCAGTCTTACAACAAAAATTTAAACTAGTAATTACTACCGCAAGTGAAGTGCTGCCTCAAAGCCGGAAATAAACGTTTAAAAAGTTGGGACAACTTCTTCATTTGTAATAATTGAACCTTGACGATTCTTTCCATAGTTTATATACCAAATTGTTTGATCATTTTGTTTCTCATTGGGTTCTACCACAGATAAATTAGATAATACTTCATAGTTTTCCTCATTGGCCTGTACTTCACAGTTTACGTCATTGGGCTTTATTTGTGCCTCATCGCCCTGTATTGTGGCCTCACTGGATTGTATTTGTGCCTCACTGGGCGGCTGAATTTGTGCCTCTTTGAGCTGTATTTGTGCTTGAAAGTCATTTGACCATTGGACAACGGTCGGTAATTCGTCGATTGACATATATCTCTCATGTGGAATCAGACTGTTTTCAAAAGCATTTCGATACATACAATAGACAGTGTTTTATTGCAAGGAGACAGTAATCGAGTTCCACTGACAAACGGGCATGGCTTGAGCAGCTAAAAGCGCCGATATACGGCATAAACGAGCATTGTTTCCCTCGCAATTGTTCACTAAAGAGTTCGTAACCCTGATGAATATTTCCACAAGCAACTAAAGACATAATTTAAACTTAACAATACTTAAGAAACGACTAAACTTACCGTAAATTACTAATTAAACTGCAAGCCGCAAAATGAAAGCCCAAAAGACAACGTGGTCGAGCGCAGTGTGACGTAACGTACAGTGAATAACTCCGACATGATCGCTCCCCCTTGACCCCCCTGAATGTGAGCAAATCGAAAATCGAGATTCCACGTCGAATAATTATAACTCGGTCAAAGAAACTGGGCACTCCAGTAACACCGTAAAGATTAGTATGCTGCCTTCGGCAGCAAAAATACATTTCATGCATGCATAATGCTTCATAGCTACCTACAACTTGTCACAGACGCAAATAACAGGTGGAGTTCCTAAACTGTGCATGTAAATCTGTCACTGTGTGCAGCTCGTCTATTACAGCATACGCAGGCTGACAACAGGAGCAAATTTATTTCGCAGGCAGACAACAGGAGCAAATTTATTTCATTTTATTCGTAGAACCCGAATGAATCGTATCTCATTTGCGCGATTGTGGAGTGCAGTCAAATTTGTGATTACAAGTCGCACTACCACGCTGTCGTGCAATTTCGTTCTCACTTGTTTGATTTCAGACCAATTTGCACGCCACTCAATAAAATTATAGTACTATTTCGGCGAACAGCTAGTCGAAAAGTCGAATAAAAATTATGCTTCCCCGGGTTAACTGGCAGTTGCAATTTATGTATCACCTTTTTACCTATTATATTCAGGTGACAAAACGTCTTGAAAATGCTGTGCAGAATCTGGACAAACTTGGCCAATTCAAACTTAAGTATGTGCCAATGTCGATGCTTGTTACTGTTTTATATGAAGCAATTACTTCGTTGTCCACCATCCAACACGAATGCCGTTTCTCACTCGACTACTTCCTAAATCTTTACGAGATCGCTTTACGTAAAGTTATCCAGCCTGTGGATATTGTAGCAGATGCAGATAAAGCGACGGACCACAAAGAGAATAATACATTGTCGACAGAAATCATGATTCAGGTTGTTGACGAAGAGGGAAACGCGATGCGACATAAATGGAATGATGGTAAATTTTTAAAGAATTTCCTAGTGTATATTTTAATATGCTGATATCAAATGAGGTCGTGCGTGATATTTGAACGCCCAGAGTGAGACACCCAAACACTCGAAAGCAATGTATCAGAACACTCACGCTGTTCATGTGACTTCACAATCGAGTCGTACATGGCAGAATGTGTTGGCTTGTATGCATACGTTATTAGGATGCACTACTGACTTCCATCAAGTATTATCGTGGTGACCAAACGGGATCTCGTTTGCCAAGTATTTATATTTAATTTCTCGTAAGTTTTGTTGAGGTTGAGATTATGAACGTACACAAGAAATGCATGTTTTTTATATTCTTGCGCAAAAGCTTCATCTCCGTATTGACTTGCAGGGCGTCACTTGCAGGCCTCCTTTAAAGTCTCCAAAATCGTCGTATTCCTAAAGTTATTGCGACAAAAAAGCCTCAAAGGAACCACCCATTTGCAAATGAACGCCATTCGGAAAAACGTTTGCCAGTCGATATGTAAGTGTAAATTCGAAATCGGATTTCAACAAATAGAACTCACCGTTTTGAAAACGTGAATAACCCTCAGAAAAGAAGTGACATTAAATCCTCGTTCTCGTTTGATTGATTGATGATAATCTTTAAATAGATAACCAGATTCACTTATCCTGTAATTTTCATTTGGGACCTGCAGAAATCTTTAAGATTTGCTAATATGATGCTATATATTACTCCAGTATACACTGATCAACTTTATTACACATGTATTTGATAAAATTGTTAGTAAAAAGCTACAATTGCTATTTAAAACACCAAAGTCGTTGATAGTTCTTTTGGACGGGTCGTGCTTGTTCCAATCATTAACAGCATGTGACAGTACAGTCTGCTACTCCCAGCGGCACACTTCTTGCGGTTTCTGACATGGTCTTTATTTATTGTATTATATCTATGGACTGACTCGTTAATTAGCATAGGTAAACGTATAGTTTCCAGTGCAACTGTGAATGAACATGCACAAATAAATTTTTAAGGACTCCCAGTGAGCACAGCTTCGCATAGTCAATCGAGCTCACCCAGTTTGCATTGGTACACAATTCGGCACTTTCATTCACTCAAAAATATGATTTGATAGTTGTTGTTCTTCGTCTTTGAAAATTCTGAGAACTTAAGGTAAAAAGGACTTTTCTTGGAGGAAAGGCATCTCAAGAGAGATCATTTCAGAAAAAGATTTCAGTCCTGAAGACTGCAGGGAATTCCCTCAGGGGCTTTACTCAAAAAAACAGTTTCTAAGAAACAAACGTCTAAAGAAAGAAAATGCTGTAAATGGATTAGCATGGGGGGGGGGGCAAATTCTATAAAAGCCGTATAAGGTTTCTTTTGCTTTTCCTTGCCAATTATCATTACCGCACGTGGAGTTTAACTGTTTTTTATCGTGTGGAATTTTAATTTGCAAATCAGTTATGAATAATGGAAACGTGAGCTAAATTTTCTTACTCCAGTTACATTAGCCACTGGAAGAAGAGGATGAACCGTTAATGTCATAATTATTATTCAGTCTTTAAAGTAAACAACCATAACGGACGTGTAGTTTTACAAGACGTATACTACATTTACTATGTCTACTTAACGTAAGCTATTTATCTTTACAGCAAAAGCAAAATTAGGTTCCAATCTGTCTATCCTAACCCACCCTGTCCACTTTCCTGTAGCAAGAAAATGCAGTGCCAGGAAAAAACCTACGACTTTCGGCGGAGTAGTTGTCGAACTTTTTTCACATCGGGATGTTAAGTTCATACTGCATGAGAGTGGAAATCACAACCTCATTGGTGAAAGGCGCTTGTCCTAACGACTGCTTCCCCGAAGCCCTTTATATAGAAGCCCAAAGGAATCTTTTAAGGTTCTACAATCTGAGCTTAAACGCCTGTTTAAACGAATGCAATAAACGCCACGTTGTTCATGTAACGCTGTAGGACCGATGCTGGACGAAGTTTTGAATGAAATCAAACACAATCCAACATGGAGCAGCAAAAATGCCCAATGTATTATTTAAACTGATTTAAAATGTTGAATACAAAATGTTGCATCCGTTTAAACACGTGTTAACGATGCGACCGATAAAATCAACACTTTTCATCTTTGATATTAAGTGCAAGCACTCGTTGTTTGTTAGCTGTCTAGATTACGAATCTCACCTAAAAAAACGTTTCGATTCAGAATACAAACCATCTATCAGTACTGATGCAAACTATGCATGTCTAGGTTACTACAAAAATTTTCAAGCATCATGTTGCCTTCGACGCGCGCTGCATATATTTGGAAACAACAAAGGCTGCTGACATTCCCAACGTCTGCAGAGCTTTACTTAATAGTACTTTGAAGTTGAAGTAATACTAGAAATGTATTTCGTTTTGAAAACATTGTTTCCAAAATAAAATCAGTCAAAGATTTATGACTGCGTCGATAAGCTCGCACCGTGAAATCTTAAGGTTTCTATTATGAACAACGAAAGTAAGTGTTTCACCGTCAATATTGCATTGTTTTGGAGTGTTTGGATGTCTCGGTAGAGCACGGGGACGAGTTCTTCCTCTGACTTCTCAAATAAGTCATTTGCATGCACACGATTTCAACATTTGATGAAAACACTGGGAACTTTCTTCAAATACCTTATTTGCATGTGCATGAAACTAAACTTCTTCGTCGTGCTGTTTTTAGTGGCTTCAGGTTGAAAGTGAAGAACGGTGTTAAGTGTTGTCCGCCCAATGCACGTGACCATTGATTTACTTCATTTTTTAAGGTGATGACTCAGCGCAAGAACTTGAAAAGCGGAATGTTTCTGTAGTTTTACCTCCCGAAGTTGAACTGCCTTCACCAGGCATCAGTTACGAAGCGATCTCAGATCAAATCGCAGGCCAGCTCATTGATGAACTCACCAAAGAAGCTTTTGAGAGCCTATTCAGGTAATTATTTCCAGTTTTTGTTTTTACAATTCGGCACTATGTGTACAGAGCCTTTCAACAACACATCTGCTACGGTGATATTTTAAACTGACGTGGTGAAATACATTATGCTAATATTTAAGTTTCTTTTACTATGGTACACGGGTAGTGGAGAGAAGGAGCTTAGAGCCCGTGCTAAGAACAGATGAGTTAGTCAGAAACAAACACTGCACTACGTATGATGCCTTCATGTGAGAATTTTCATCCCGCTGAGATTCAGGTTCGGTGATACTATTGAGGGTAGCCCAGTTTTCATATGAACTCAGAGGTGAAAATATATGTAGAATAAATACACGAAGTGGCGTCTCACTCCTGCACACTCATCCAGAGAAACGGGGGCCAGCTTGGCTCATACTGCTATAAACAGACCCTTAGAGAAAAATGTCGTCTAGTCAACTTCTAAAATAGCACCTCTAATAAGCATGCTCTAGCTTCTAGAACCGATTCAATTTTGTTTCAGTCCTTATGCGACTGAATGAATTATTCGCCGAATCCCAAGCACCTGCAAAATATCACTAGTATTTCTGGACATGAGAATCAGATGCGGTGGACGTCATTCTTAGGTATCGCTAATTTTTTTTTTCTTAGGAGTATATACTGCCATCATCGTCTAACATTTGGCACACTACTATCTTCTGTGATCCACCAGCATACTTCGCAAGAGACTGACTTCCACAAACGTATAGAATTTTTAATTTCTGGAGGTACGTAATTTTTTCGTTAATATTTTCAGACAATTGAATGTTTTACAAAATTTCTTAACCAAAGCATTTTTGTTTTGAAACATGTACAGACTTTTTAGACCGTTTTCCACACCGTATCGTAACGTAGCGTATCTCTTTGTCTAGTGAGCACCAGAGCATAGCTAATGACTTAAGAACAATGAAATACGCTACGGTACGCTACGATACGGTTTAACTAGAAAGCAACTTTTAAAAGCTCCGGGTTTCTTTCATGATTTTACTGACATTACTTTAAGTACCACGCCAGCTGGAATTTCGTGCTGTCTAGCATTTTCCAACAAATTTAGTACTTCCTTAATCCTCCTAAATGGATTCTTGGTTTTTGCCTCATCGTGTCTCATGTTCCGATTTTTCTGGCGAACCAAGCTTGCAATTGTATCAAAAGCCAGTGTGACTGTTGTAAAACACATGTTGATGTTCCTGAGAAGGTAGTTGTTCTCCTCTAACAGTAGCTAGTGTACTATATGCTTCTTTAGATGTAAGAAAATAGAGTATAACAATAAAATTTTCCTTTATCTACTTAGTTCGCAGCCATGAGAATTTGGATACTAGAAAAAAGCTTTGTCGTCTTTTTCTTGGAACGTCATCACCATTTTTGTCCGTCACAAGCAATATCAGCACAGAACATTGTGTTGCTTTTTTCATTGAGAGTCGATAATAGATAGATTGCTTTATTGTAAAGAATTTTTCTGCAGTTATACACCCTGTGTGATCTCTATTCTTGGGGTTTCGTGGACGATGTTTTTGGTGCATGCAATGCTTCTTCATCAGCCATCATCAACAAGTGATTAATAAAGTAAACTGAAAAATAAATTCTATTGTTTTTAACTGTGAATTTTAGGTTTGGCCGGCACTGAGCATCTCACTTTAGCAGATTTTGATCCAACTCTTCTCACTCCGTCATGGATTCCACCGGATCGTTGGCAGGGCTTACTCAGTCTGTCCACTATTCCTGGTCCGCTAGAAGGACTGTGCACCAAGGTTGCCAGCAACCCAAAATGGCAGCAATGGTACTTCAATGATCATCCAGAGAATCTCGATTTTCCAGGAGTTCACAACGGTGCAGACGAACAGGAAACAATGACAGATTTTCACACGTTACTTGTTCTTCGTTGTTTGCGACCTGACAGGCTAACTTCAGCAATGATGGGATATGTTGGACATATTTTAGACAACCTCCATGCGCAAATTTTTATTCCTCTTTCGGAGATATTAAAAGATACCGAACATTCCATTCCCATCCTGGTTTTGCTTCCCGATAGTTCTTGTCGTGAGATGTCTACGGAATCTCCAACGGAAGCTATTCTTCAACTTGCAGAGGTACGTCACTCTCAAGCAATAATTTCAGAAATTAAACATAGGAAATATATCTAGAAGAGAGACTGAAGTGCTTAGGAATGATTGAAAAATTTAATATCGATTTTTTACCATCCTCTCCATGGAATTGTTATGCTGTTACACCAGACATGTCATGAGGGCGTTTCGAGCACGTGGGTTCAGAAAAGTCTATAGTAACACACGTGTATTTACAGTTTGGCTGCATAGAATAGTGATACAGGATAAACCATTTCTTACGCAAGCATTTTATGGAAGTTTGCTTTCGAGATTGTCGTAAGTGAACCAACTAGTTTCTTTAAGGATGTTATCTAACCAGAGCTGTTAGTAACTGATGCTATAAGAAATGCTACAGATTCACTGGCGTATATCGAGTTTCATATTTTGCCAATAAACTCTCTACAGCGATTTTATTTTGCGTACATCAGAGCTAGTCGATTTACTGTATGCGCCACAGTTTCCAAATTCCTTTGTTCTGTTAAACGGCAGCTAACGCCTACATTTATGAACTTTAAAGAATCAACTTTCAAGGCAGCCATTTCCAAACAGTTTCTCGTTTGGTTGACTTTTCTATTATAGACAGCGTTCCTTCAACGTTCTGACGTCATTAGGCATAACGTTTCTTTGTTCTATTGTAGCTTGAGTTTGGGTTTTTGTCGAGGGTCCAGGGTCGAGGGTCGAGGGTTACAAGTCGAGGGCGAGGGTAAAGTCGAGGGTCGAAAGATTGCCAACTTTTTCTGAAAACTATTTTCTAGACTTTGTTTCCGTTCAGTATTTTTAAATCTAGGAACAAAAAGTTTCTTGTACGACTGTTGGTAAAATTAACGACAACGTTCTACTCACATGACCAACAGCATGATTTGCTTTGCCAAATGTCAAGGTGGCGCAGAGTTTGGGAAAATAGTCGAAGTTATCAAAAAAATTATCTAGACTTATCTCCAATCAGTATTTTAAAACGTGATCAAAAACAAACATGCCCAAAACATATACGCCAAAAATAGACATTGTTAAAAAGTGCCAAAAACAGACATTGTACATGTTTTAATTGCAATTTGGAGAACAGGTTTTTTGTTTTTCGTCTCGACAATTCTTTTGGTTTTGACAATTTTACCAGCCTGTAAGATAAAGGAATGCAAATTGTATATAAACAGATATGAACAATTGCTGGCTCAATTGACGTAGACATTTTGTTAGATATCGAGCAAACGAATGCCCAACGAAAGTATTGGTACTGCTGCTTCACTATTAATTGCCCAATTGTTTAATTGTCTCTTAACGCATTATAAATTTAAGGTTTTGTTTATACAATTTTTGTACGTGCTGTGAAGTGCGTTGCTGTGAAAACATATTAATGCATACAGTAGCTATATATGACGCAGTATTTGATATAAAGTATCATGTAGATAGCGAGCAATATATCATCGTACAATTATTTTGATGTCACATTCGTTAAGAATTTCTTTTTGCCTCGCATCATTTTACGACCCTCGACTTGTAACCCTCGACCCTCGACAAAAACCCAAACTCTTGTAGCTTGTGTGTGCAACTGATTAGCGTCATCAGCCTAATCTTGATATGTACAAACTGAGTTATCATTATGCATGCGTATACACTTACTTTTAGAAAGAAGGCATTCCTTGTCAACATCTGGTCGTTGCATGTGGTCATGAAACAAGAAGTGATATCGCATTAGCTTCGGCAGTTCGTTCCGACAGCTGGGTGATCATTGAAAACATCCATTGCGCAAGTCCCGCCTGGTTAAAGCAGCTTTACATTCGTTTAGAAAGACTTCGCTCTCAAGCAGGTGAGGTGGTGTGTATTATCAAGATCCACCAAAATAAGAAACATGGCAAGTTGTCGATCTTGCCCCGTGGCCGACTCCTTTAGGCAAATCTTTTTTGAGCGATGAAAATACCGGAAGCCATCGCTTTGAAGACAACAGCGTTGTCAAGCAGACATGTAGTCAACGTTACTGTGATGCTGTTTTGGCAAACGTTTGCGCAATGTCTCTTTAAACGATTTAGGACCCAAAGGCTCAGGAAATATTGACAAGCTGTTATCTTTTTACTTGTGGTAGCTTGCCCAAGGCAGCATCATATTTTTTGGCAATATAGATTACTATGTTGCGTACTTCTTTCGTGCTAAGAAAGTGTCTACAGCGATCAAACGCCAGACACTCTTTCTGCTTTTGTACAATACTGTATAGGTTAACCGATCTGCTCCCCATACCATTCATCATAATCAAGAAGAGGCGGCTCGTCGTTTTTCTGGAATCCTAAACGCCTGCTTAATCGGACGCAACATGTTGACCACCATTTTACATTCAATGTGCTGCATGCGTTGAAACAGCATGTTCGAAATTATTACTGTTCCGCAATGTTAGTACTATTGCATTCAAGTTTTTCTTTCAACATCGGTCCCAGTGGGTCAACAACGCTGTGTATATATTGCATCCGTTTAAAAGGGCCTTAAGTCGTAAAGGTGGCAGTTGATAAAATCGATACGAGAAATTAATTTTGCAGCTGATCTTCGCAACGGGAGGTGTAGAAAGTACTTTTCTTTAATTTATTTCAAACTTAACTGTTTTTTTTATAGGACTGAAACCTGAATGTTTGTCTTTTTTTAGAAACTTCATCATCGTCTGCTCAATGGCGTGTGTTCTTAACAAGTAAACCAAGCTCATCGTTACCCGAATCACTTCTCTACCTTGCCCACTCGCTTGCCTGGGACGTCGTGCAGACGGACACTCAAATCAGCGCTAGTGTTCGCACATTTGATGATCGCTTGAATGTAGATCTCGTTTCTGTTGTAGTAACGTCGCTGAATGTAAGTTTCGCGAAACTTGTAGCGGTATCACGCATCTTCACTTCTATAGTTTAGGAACAAAACTAATTGTGCTTTTGCAAATGGTCCGAATTCTGGAACTGACGTTTAGCGCCTTAGTCTGATAATGGTGTGATTCGCAAGCTATTCAGGGGTGGCTGCCTAACTTTCTAGCTTGGCTCCCTCATTTTTTATATTGTCGAAGGATGGCGATGTTGTTTATTCACAAACTATAGCTGCTCTTGCGCTATTACCTTTAAAAAGTGGAAACGGTGGTAGTTAGAATAAGTTATCCTCAAGACTATCATTTTCACCTTCCTTGACCTTTTTTAATGAAACTTCCCACGAGATCTGTAACTGGTTGCAATTGTTTGCATTTTTCTAAACCAGAAAATCTATGCATGATTTTGGTGCCATAACCATGAACAGACTTTGGGGTACACATTTTTTTATTTTATCCTGTAATCTCATTTGTCTTCATTGTTTTACAACTTCTTTTAGAAAATATCATTAAGAACATGGGATAAAGTAAAGAGTGGATCTTTGCTCGTTCGTACAACAGCATTTCGTTTGTGCATCTTTCATGGCATTTTGTGTACCAGACAACAGTTTGGTACACGAGGCATGGTGAAAGAATATCCATTTGGTGTAGACGACTTGGAACATGCCATCAATCTTTGCCTACAACTATGTACTCACCAAAACAAAGACAATTCAAAAACAGTAAAAAAGCATTGCTTTGGTATCATCGATGTAAGTATTGCACACTTGAATAGTTTTTTATTTTAGTTGAAGCAATTTTTAAATAATCATTGTTGGCGCGTTTGAGCATTTTCTTAGCTACTTCACCATTTTGTACCATCGCAGGTCAGCAGTTTTGCGAAACAAAATAGAAAAGACATTGCTTACGGCATTTAAACTGTTTTCATCGATAATAGGGAGTTTACGATTTGCGACGCGACAAGCACGACGACGCGTTCGGTAAACAAAGAGAGTTTCCATGCAGAACAAAAAATGAATAATTTGGAATCCCAGAGCTTGTCTCAACAGCGCCAGTACGACGCCAACCATAGCCTCTCCACGGCGTCGGAGCGCCGTCAAACTTTGTTGCGACAGAGGAGTCAGATAAATTCAGTCTTGGAGCAAAACCGCAGTGGTTTTTTCAAGTTTATCTGTTTTTCAGGCTATCGAAAAGAATTCCAGTGTGTAGTTAGGCAATAAGCTTTCTTAGCGTCCACTCCTTCATTGAAATTTAGATTGCGTCGTCGCGTTCGCGGCGTCATCGATCGTAAACTCCCTACTATCAGAAAATGAAGCCCAATGCCAATGACAAAATTTGAGCATCTGCTACACAGTTTAGTTCAAAGCAATATTTGAAAAAGAAGAGCGGTCTGTCATAACTGAAGAGATTGATGAAAATCAGTTACGTAGACCAGCGGAATTGCAATTTAACTGATATTTTGTATACAAGAACTGATGTCTGCATCACAACTTTAAGACAGAGTTTTTCAATGTTGGAAAATTTAGATGGTTTATGGAGGCAAGATGACTGAACAACAAGATATTGAGTTCCTAAAGTGCTTATTGGATCGAATATTTGAACTTGATCAGGAGTCTTCTTTGACCATTGGCGAGATAACCTTTCCACTTCCACCAGTCAATGTTGAGCCTAGCGAATACGGACAGTGGTTGATAGAGAAACTACGGACTGACAGAGAGTTGGCTTTGAGCGCTGTGCAACCTGATAAGAGCGTAAAAGTTGAAAGTGATGAGTACAGGTAAGATTTTGTGGTGATACCATATACCTGCATCATTTTGCATCATAGCTACGTAGACGTCATAGCTACATCACCTCAGCTTCATTTTTGTAGCTGTTATGTAATTACCAGAGAGGTCTACAAGTCCTGGTTCCCATATATTGCCGATGCCGGCGGCCGTCTTTGTCATTGATCATTGGAGAAGAAAATAAACAAAAGAGTTCATGCTTCAGGTATCAAGGACAATGAACGTCGCCAGCCGTTATCCTTGGTCGCTGATGCTTAAACTCTTTTGTCTAGCTCCAATGATTTTTTCTCCAGTGATCAAACACAAAGGGGGCCGCCGGCATCGGCGAAAAATGAGAACTGGGCCTTAAGTTCGTTAAAAATGTCTTCATTGGACCAGGAACTGGTCCCCAATCGCTGCTAATATTCTTGTTGTTCTTGTTCTTGTTCTTGTTCTTGTTCTTGTTCTTGTTGTTAGGGGTGCGGACGCTCTTCGAAAAAAGCCTAAGGCTTTCTCATTTCGAGTCCAACCGTCGTGAAATTTGACACAATTTTCGATTTAGGAAAAAACCTACAACCAAATCTTTGCTGTAACTGTACAATAATTATCACGCATCATTAATATTCATAGACAAATGCAAGCCGTATGGTATAAGCTGTTGAAACGCAGATTCGAAAAACAAAAGGCATTATGCACTTCCTACGTCATACGCCAACACACATGAATAAGTAGCTAATTTTTAATTCGAAAGGGTCGAAGTTCATACACACTGTGTAGACGCATAGTATGTGTAGACGCCCTGTTCCTGGTCCATTAGTACGCTCGTACTTGTTAGTACGCTCGTACTTACCCCTAGCATACCATTAGCGATTTACATTCGCTATGCATGGGTTATGTTTTTCCACAACTGCTTTTCTGCCAGCAAAATAATGTGCGTATTGACAAAACTTTACAGAGGCAAAGCACATATGTGCATAAGCACATAAGCACATAAAGCACGTATGCGGGCTAGGGCGGGCTAGGTAACAGGTATGGGAATGGTAACAGGGCGGGCTAACCTAATATCACAATTGCTGTGAAGATAAATAGCTGAGGTTAACCATGCACATAAGACGTAGGAAACTCCACATAATTACACAGAATTGTGAATTAGTTATGAAAAGCCCGTGCAGAGATAACTAATTAAATATCATACTCGTCATGCATATCATACTTATCATACAAGTGCCTTCTTAGGAAAACTAATACCACAATTGCTGTAAGATGAATAGCTTAGGTTAATTATGTATATAGACGAAAGTGAACAGTATATAGTTGCACTGAAGTGTAAGGCCCGGTTCAAACGTCGAACTTTTCATGTGCCAAATCGAATGGAAATGAACCTAGGCAAAGAATTTTGCTCATTAGCATTAGGTTCGGCGCATGAAAAGTTCGACGTCTAAACCGGGCCTAAATTGATTATGAAAACCCCTTTTAGGCACAACTACTAAAGTATTTTATCATAGTGTTACTTTATTCATAAGCCATTCCCTCTGTGGCTGGCGTATCCTAATGAGCTACTTCCGCCAAGGGGGATGTTTTCAACCGTGCTGCTCGTAGCAAATGTTATTAAGACACACCGTATGCATTTGGGCAAAAGTTTGCAGAGGTGATGCGCTTATGCTAAAGACCAGCTGAATCAATATTGGTAAAGATATGGAATAAACTTGTTTTAACCGGGGCCTTTTCCATTGCGCCCTTTGCGTTACTATAATGCAAATACATTTTTTTATCAGTGGTAAATAACGATACTAGTTTAATTAAAAATCAGCAGCCTACTGAAACTCATTAGAGGGTGTACGCAGCTTTTAGTGTTTTGTCCCATGTATTGTTGAGTTCAGTATATTTTCGGTGAAAACGTTTACGACTTAAACCCTTGTCGACGTCGCAAGGATTTACATGTTTTGGTAGAGTCAACAATATTATTAAGTACACAGTATGTATCAACGGTCGTAATACATTCGATGCAGTTTATAATGTTAACTCAACTTTTAATTTTACTTTTATTTCAGTGCTCTTTCTATCGTAAATGATCTTGGTATTCTAAAATTCGGACCTAGTGATCCAGTTACAAACGGATCAACAGACTTGACTGCTTTGCGTCGTAATTTGGATATGTGCATAGAACGTTTGCCCACTCTTCTCAACGTGGAAGCTACGAAAACAGTTTCGGGAGGAATTCTCTTACCAACAGTGTTATCTCAACTACGTGCATTGTCTCTTTTATCCGAAACGGACAGCGTCGTATCAGGTCGTGAAGAACAACTCTCCCAAACCATGAGCTATGCACTGCAGCAGGTATTGTACACTAAATACTTTGAAAGCAGTCGTCGTCGGAATAGCTGACAGAGATGGGTACCATTTTAGTCCATCAAATTTAGTGAAGATTTTTTGGGATCCGGACCCCCAAATGGACTAACCCAGCATTAAATTTAACCAGCTATTTTAGTTTTTCATACAATGTGCTTTTGTAACTCTACGAAGGCTTCTGCTGATCCAGAAAAAATGTGTACAGAAGTAGTTTCTAGTTTATGAACAAGCAGTCGAAACGTTGCTTCAAACTATATGGTCATGACCTATGATTAGTCGAACTGGTCGAACTTGCTCTTGAACATCTGACTCCTCGAAACGTTACGTGATGAAAAGCTTTTTGTTGAGCTATGGTTCATATAAATACACATTCGCTACGCATGATCTTTTTCAATATTTGCACTTTTATTGCTTTTCGAAATTATTTTCAGTAGCATAGTCAACTGAACGGATTCTGGCAGATGATGCTTTGTAGGTACTGCAACTTTATCAAAAGCATTCATATTTCACCGTGGCCGGTTGCGCACAAAACGATGATTTAAAAAGATTTTCTATAGTTTCTGTTGTGTCTTCAACTACGTTTTCAAGGAAAACTAAAGTACGCCGTTAGTTTTGGAGAATATAGTTCAAGTTTGTATTCAAACCCCTTCGCTGTATCTCCAGGGGGCGGTTCTACGAAAGGTGGATAGCGCTATCCACTGAATAGTGTTTTTTTTCAGCCTTCGTACAATTGAACAATAAACATTCCTATTGCATGGTCAATGAAAGAAACATAGCGGCCTTTAATCTATGAATATCAATCCTAATCTTATTTTATGCCGATCATTTGTTCCGTCATTTGTTAAACTTTGTTGCCTCTGCGTACGAGGCTTGGTATTGTATATAATAAATTCTGCGGTATATGTTAAATTTCTAAGGCTAATGGCGGTACAATGAAATTTATAACGTCAAAATTATAACGTCAAAATTATATTGTATATGGCAGGCACTTCAGACTGTTTTTGCACAATTTACAATGCCATACCTCTTTAGTTCAGAAAAACCATTTCCACTACATGGTGATCTTTTCGTGTGTTGTCTCAAATGCACTCATGTTCGTCAAAATATTGCAACTGTTAGTTTATCATTTGTATTCTCAGTTCAAATGTATGTGATACAAATTGATAGAAACACTATCGATGACTTCACATTGTCCAAGTGCATGTACATTTTTTCATGTTAAGACTTAAAAAATTCAACCAACTGTTGCTATCACATTTTCTTTCAAAAGAACTTTATAGGTCGGAATAAGTTAATGGTGCGGTAACATGTAATTGATGTATCATAGGATTTGACTTTTGAAGTTTAACACGTGTACTTTCACATACGTACAATTTTACATTGTCACGTTGAAAAACTGAATGTCCAAATCCACAAATGAAATTTTATACCTATAAAATCACGACAGATCTTTGTAGTACAGTATTAAAACATGATCTTTCAATATATGCTGTTTCTTTAAGGAATGCGAGTGGTTTAACACAATCCTTTGTCATATCCGTCAATCCCTGTCCACCTTGGAAGAGTGTGTTCTACGTCGTTCGCTTGCCTTGCTCTCGTCAATGAGTGATGTTGCTATTCCATTGCAACATGGCATGGTACCATCTACTTGGCTGCATGTGAACTGCCAGCCTGCTTCACATTCCCTGGATTCTTGGTTGGAAGGTAGGAATACAGTATGCGGCCTATGCGAACGCAACTGTTGACGCCGTCTTACCGCTGGTACCTAATTTGCGGTTATCATGAATGTAAGAAACCCTCCTTAGTACTAGCTCTGACTAAATTTGTGCACTATACCGGTGGCAGTGCCGGGTTAAACTTTCCAGAGACGAAGCCAAAGCTACTTCAGGACTGGTCACAAAGTAGCGTAGCAAAAGTCTTATTTCCCCCGCTAGATTTCTATAGGCTAGGAAACAATCAATGATGCATTCTTATGGCGATAAAAATTCCATGAGAAATAGGCTCTAAATCTAAAGTGTATAGGCTAGGGACGAAGTTGATATGGACATTAATGCGTTAGTGAGAAAGAGGCATTCAGGGGCAGGCTGACTAGAAACTGAGGCCAGGCCAAATGCCCTTTTGGCTTCTTCAATAAATCGCCCTCGGCAGTTGAGCTGATATACAGGGCTTAAAACTTTTGGCTTTGTCATCTCCATCTTCTGAAAATTTTAATCACTACATACTGTAGATTAAAAAAAGACAGTTACCAACAGCGCAAAGTTGAACTGGCAATCGTAACAACTGCATTTTGTGTCTCAATGTTTTTCAAAGGAAAATAGCACTACGACCCGCTCTTTTTTTCTGTTTTCTTTAATTTCTTGCTAAAAATTCATGTACATACACGTCCATTACCCCTCGTCAAGGATGCCGCAACTACTCTGCGTATACGTAAAACAGCGTTTAGAAAAAGCTGAAAAAGAATGTTCGCTCAGTTTGTCAAAGTGTTTTTCATTATTTTTAGCAATTTTATGACGATTAGTTAAGTCTCGGTAAGCAAACAGCTTAGAAATGGGTGCAATTTATAAAAACATTATTGTTTACTATTGTTTACAAAATTACTACCCCTCAACTTTTTGTTTGATAATTCGAAAAAATGCAACTTTTCTTGTCGTTTCTTGTTTATTGAGGGGATTAGCAGAGGACCTAGTGTTTTTGCCAAATTTACGTATGCTAGGCTAGGTTTAAGAAATTCAAAGTCTATCAGCACGATTTTGTACCAGGGAAGTCATGTACAACTAACTTTATAGAAGTCTATGAATATACATACAATCTATTCTGGATCATGGCGGGCAGGTCATTATGATATATATAGATACGGGTATATCATTTAGTTTGGTGGGCCATAAAGCTCATAAATTTTAAGGTGTGAAGTACGAGTACGTATTCTGCACTATTCAGAATCATTGCTTTCTCTTTCACTTTCTTTTTTACCCTTTAATATTACGTCCTTCAGCACTTTGAACAAAGAACTGAACAAGAAAAAAAATGATGATCCTACCGTTGCAAGAACAAATAATGTTACTTGTCCGTAGAAGCCAAACGTGAATATGCACCAACTTTATTGTAAAAAAGCTCAGTCTCAGACGCACAATATGTCGAATGGGCATGAAAACGACGTTGTGTTCTGTTTAACTGCGCAAAACTCGTTTAGCCCCTAATTTATAACTCTCTGGGAAATAGTTTAAGACGGTAATACACCAACAGCAATATTACACGAAACAGATTGTGTGCGTGGTCTAAAAAGTAATTCCCTGATGTAGGATTTAGAGATATAAGAAACATGTTAGGCCTGGTTCTCATATACCGCCGATGCGGGGGGGCCTCTTTGTGTGTGATCATTGGAGAAGAAACTAAACAAAAGAGTTCAAGCTTCAGCGACCAAGGAAATGAACGTCGCCGGTCATCGGCGGCATGCGAGAACCAGGCTTTAAGTATCTGCTGACGTGTCGCCGTTTCCAGGTAACTTGACAATCATCGAGTTAAAGTCAACCACTGAAATAATTTGGTCTCACTGAATATTTTGTTTCTAGAATTCCGAAGATGTCATCAGCAACTGGAAAACTGGATTGGAAAGCACTATGTACAAAATCCGGAAGACGAATTGACGTTCAGACGTGGCACTGTGGACTGTATCTGGTTGGGAGGAATTGTAAATCCTGCAAGCCTGCTTACTTCATTGAAGCACGAAAAGGCAACCAGCTGTGATTGTTCAATTGATGACGTAAGTAAACTACTGTATAACTGGTGCATGCTGGATATGAAATTGAAAATTACTTCATCACAGCATAAGTTGTGTTTTTATCTCTTCCTTAATTCTTGTTTCCGTGCTGTGTTAATGAGTTTGAATCGTTGTGTAATGCGTGTGTATCTTTGAAGATATAACTGCTTGAATCGACAATAGGTAAATGAGCACTGCTCTGTAATTTGCCTAGGAAAAGGGAACTGGAGGGTGCAGTAGGTAATTTTACATTAAATGGTACATGCAGACAGTCGTAGAAGTACTGGCCGTTTTTTCCCATTGTTGCATACAGTACCTTGACACAACAAATTTAGGAGTAGCTGGAGTGCTTACTGTTGTCTTAAATATTCATTCATTCAACAATGTGAAAATATAGAAACAGAAAATCGGTTTGAAAATGTTTAATCCAATTGATTTTGAAAAAAACCGGGGGTTCTGGGAAAATTACGCAGAACTGATTTTAAAACTTTCCACGTTTTGCTTGATGTCGTGTAGTTGATCTGTCGATAATTGGCTGTATCATTGAATAGTACTACACTACAGTTCAATAGAACACAAACAGCTTGTCGATGATTGTTTATCTCGATGTTTGTTCAAGTTTACATGGCCATGCTTGACTGAAAAAGCTCCCGTTGTACTATATTTAGTTTGTGAGAAATGTTTAGGTCACTCTTGTTTGCTATGTTGGAAAAGAGTTTTCTCAAATGGATGAAGAGCCTGGCGAGGGAGTCGTCTTAACTGGGCTGTATGTAGAAGGCGGATTATGGGAAGTTAATAAAGATCTTATACCGGCAAGGTGCAGTTTTTACTTTCACAATTGAGCATAAATCGTCTGAAATCATTTGCTAAAGGTTCCAGCTAGGCTGTACCTGTGGTGCGTTTAAAGTAGTAACAAATAACCAGCCGTTGCAAGTGCTGCTTAAATGCACATATGGAGAGTTTGAAAAATTCAAGCTGCTCCAAATGAGGTTTGGCTCAAGAGCGCATTGGGTGATGGGTTAAGGAAGATTCTAAACAAAATGGTGGCTCCCAAATAATTTTTCTTTGCGGAGAGGGTACTGCAGCACCCTATAGTCTCTTTGGTTCGTACGCCTGCGATTGTACGCTTACATTTATTTTTTAATATCCGATACCGCATGCTTGCTTTAGGCCTTGATCAAACATCGCTCTTCTCATGTGCCGAACCTGATACAGATGACTTAAAGTCTTGTCTGAGCTCATTGGCATTAGGTTCGGCGCATAGGGACGTTTGACCTAGGCCACAGAAAAGAGATCCCATACAGAAGGGTTACTTACGTCGGAAGCTTTGAAGTTTTTGTCCTCGCGCATGTCGCATTAGGCATGTTGATTGGCCGCCATTTTCTTAGCAAGTCAATGACATTTCCTGGCCAATAAACACGGTGTACTGGCTCGCTGCTCCACTTTCTGGCAAGCAAACTGCATATTTTTGCATAACAAACGAGGACACGTTGCACCGCTGAGTGGCCATTCTGTTTCTGATCTTTTGTCTGTGCCTAGGCCTTACATTGTTCATGAGTTTAGGTCAAAATGCTGTATTCCGTACGAACAAATTGTTGCCTAAATACTGATATTCATTTCTATAAATTTTTTTCATTGAAATGCGCTTGATTTTAACTGATAGAACGTTTTTCCATTGCAGCTCTCCGTTATCACGAATGCCTGATGTTTTTGTTAAAGCTGAATATGTTGGTGACAAAAATAAGGACGTAGAGAATACTTACTATTGTCCAGTGTATCGAAATAGGGTAAGCTTGCATGAATTAAAAAAGGTATTTGTAATCTATTGCTTATAAAGACTTGAATCGTAAAACTGCTGAACAGTAGCGCACTTTTTAATATCTAAACCGTGGACTGGACTGGACTGCATTGCACCGTAAAACAGCAAAACTGATGTCGTGTGAAAGTTCTGCCGTTTCAGTATTGCGACCATCCACTTGAACAGTACTATTCATTAAAAACTGGAAAATGCAAGTTTCAGTAATCGATGGTTGTTAAAATCAGTGACCAGCCGCACATGTTTTTCGTTTCAGTCACGTCAATATACTCCTTTCAAGCTACCACTAAAGTGCTCTACTCCACCCGAGGACCTTCTTTTTAAAGCTGTTGCACTCATTATTGATCCTGGTGAAATTGTTCGTTCTTGGAAACTACAGCATCGTGTGGCCAACAAGTAAACTGTTAATTGTTATGGCAGCTTTGGCTCAATTTACTTTTACATACTGTCATGCTTTAAATATTTTCAAAGCAGGTTGTTGTTTCATGTTGCCTTGTTTGGAAATACAATCAGTTTTTTATTCCTTAAAGTTATCAAACTGTCTTAAACTGGTTCGACTTGTTGTTTTGTTTGCTTCCGAACAGCTCTGCAAATCCAGACGTCTCTTGACCGTGCAACATTTGAAGAAAAATAATTTGCAATTTCGAAACAATCGGTTAAATTTTAAAGTTTGCTTCAAGATTTACGTCAATGCAGAAAATCTTAATAAGCTTTTGAATAACCGACCATGCATGCAGTGTTGTTGAAAACGAGTTCATCGACATTACCAGTTGCCGTGGTTCTATAGCCCCTTTGCTGCCTTGGAGCCACGGCTCATTGAGATTGCAGTGTCGTAGGAAGCTCGTTTTGACTGGGGGGGGGGGGCTCTGAGGAGTAAGAAGAAACCTCCAAGGGA
>JAODVM010120974.1:0-15656 GCA_025400095.1 Phenganax marumi | reverse complement strand
GAGTCTGAAAAGGTCGTTTCCGACGATCCAGAGGCTCTAAATTTCAAAATTTTCCCACTCGGCGCCAACCATGGTGGTGCCGAGTGGGTGAAGTCACTATATTAGTATATAGCACGACCAGTTCGTTATACCTAGCTACGCCACCCAGTGGCGCAAACGAAAAAGCATTGTTTATTTTAATTGTTTCTATCACTTTATGGAAAAATATGCGCTTGCGGTGTGTGCATATTTTTAAAAACCAGATAAAAGAAACTTAAGATTGTTCGACTCTTTAAGTACAAATTACTCGACTAATCACATTTCTCACTAAATCGGATTGTTTTCACGTTTGAAAATATTTCTTAGTGGAAATTAGAGACTTGAACGTCGCTGACAAAGCTAGAAAACTGTTTGTTTATTAACACTTTACTATTTGCAAAGACAAAGCGAGTTTTTTTAAAAAATCTGGCCGAAATTTAAAAACAGTTCGTACCAGTTCCTGAGGCAGCTTCTTTGTTTCTCTAGTTACTTGAACACCAACGGAATATCTTCAACTCGATGCTCTGACACTGTCAACAACTTGGTAACTAGCCTAATGCGACTGTGACGAATCGAATATCGATATGAACAAAATCGTTGACGTTTCTTGCCAACGAAGTTGACCGTGCCTTACATTTTTTTTCGAACTATACAATACAGTGATGGGATAAACATATAGATGAGAATGAGCTAGGTTCAGGGGCGGATCTAGGATATTTCTTCAATAGTTTCCAAATTCACCACTCACAAGGCGCCAGCATGGTTGGCGCCGAGCGAGAAAATTTTTAAAATTTGTATCTTCTAGATCGTCGGAAACGATCCTTTTGGGGGCTTATCTTCCTTTTTCAATGGCGTTCATGCATCGTTTGAGACCTTATTACTATCCGTATAAGTGAGTTGTTAAAAGCGGTTGAGTCGCCACAGTATTGGTTCCATACAATCTTCAATTAATTAACACATAATTTCTTTTCATGATTAAACCTTCGATGACCATAAACCTTCAATAAACACATTGCTTTGAAAACGATGATTACCGGGATATTTGATTGATAAATCCATGATAAATCCGGGATAAATCCGGATTAAATTGATAAATCCGAGATATTTGATTGATGGATTTATATTCGATTTTAAATAAAGCTAGGGCAGCATTTTTTGGGTGGGGTGAGAATGGCCCCCTCCTCCCACTTGGTATGTCCCTGTTGAAGTTGCTACAGATCAAATTTCATGAAAAACGTCATACATTGTCTTCAATCAGTATGCATCCCGTAGACTGTATTTGGTTGATATAAACAACATTACAACTATTATTTTGTCATGTCACCATCATAATATTGTTCATGATGTTCATCCATTAATAGCCCCAAACCAGAAACAACTTCCAAAATTATTGCTTTAATAGCTTAAGCAGTTGTACCTTCGTTACAATAATATGCACCATTTCGACGAATTTCGAAATTGTTGTAGTTGTATATTTTTTGACTCCATATTTACGCTTAGCAAAAAAATTTTGCGATAAAAGAATTCTATACAAGTTTTGTATTAATAATTTTCACCCCCAAACTCGTTTCCAGACTTCACAGAACAATTTGCCGAATTGGTGTATTAGCCAACAAGTTCATCCTCGAATTAGAAGCGTGCACAAACATAACTGCGAGAGCGCGATTTTCTTTGTTCAAAATATCAGCAGCCTTGTCTGCCAGAACGCTAAAATATTTGCACTCTTTTTTTCTTATCAGCTTGTCCAATTTGTATCTGCAAATACTTGCAATCACCTTATTTTGGACTATTTTCAAAGAATACATTGCATTTTTGGCAGCAGTGTTGAGATGTTGTAGAGTTTCATCACCACAGTGTACTTGAAATTGCAGTAAAACCCAAGAATTTTCTTTGGTGAATTGAAGTTGCAGGACACCATCTTGGTGACCTAGCTGTAAGGGCTATGTTGTTGTGACAACAAACAATAACTGTCTCTAGAAGAAATGATATATGTTGGTCCGGAAACAAGTCTGTCAGTTTATCATTATTCTTATTTTGTCTAAAGATTTGCTCGCAGAGCTTTTCGCACCGGTCCTGCAGTGAGCTAATACCCGTAATCGCTAGGGCCTCATGGTAACGTGACAGAGGGGCGATGATCATTAGTGCGCTTTCTGAATTCGTTCAATGTCATCAGACAAATCTTTTTGGATGTTATAATGCCACACTTGGCAAGCATACTCGAGTATCGGTCTTATTACGGTACTAAACACGACGATCAAGGTATTCATGCCTGCATTAGAGCTTTTTAATAACCTCAGCATATACAATAATTTACTTAACTTTTCGACGATATTATCCACATGCAAATTCCATTTTAAGTTGTTTTGGACCACAAAGCCAAAATCTCTTCCGATTCGACAAGCTTATTTGGGTTTCCAGACACAGTAAGAGGTAGGAAAGATCGTTTATCTTTGGTGAAATCGATTATTAGCTCTTTGCATTTGGAAATATTGAGCTTCGTATTATTATTAGTAGTCCAGGAAGTGACGTCATTCACAAAATCTTGAAGATAAGATGGGCAATCAGGTCCGATACATTCGATGACATTGGTATCGTCGACGTACTTCGAACGGTCTTGCCATTCCTGAAGAAGTTCGTTAATCATGACCAAGAAGAGGATTGGTCCCAATGCCTTGGGGGACGCCGCCGTTAACTCTTTGCCACCCAGACACGCAAGAGCCAATCTTGACACGTTGCTCTCTTTCTGTTTGGAAATTTTTAATCCAGTTAACTATAAAAGGTGGGACGTCCATAAGGGATAATTTACCAAGTAAGATTTTATGGTCGATATGATCATGGACATAGGTTTTAATCCAGATCATCCCCGTGGCAAAGCAGAGATCTACCATTGCACCAACACCGCATGCAAGGCCCCAATAAAAGAGAGTTTTAGCAATGAGTGCGAGTACGACTGCGAACACGATATTCGTCATTTTTGCGCGAAGCACTCATTGCGCGCGTACGCGCCCTCTCGTACTGATAACATCGAGTCTTACAAAAATTTCGTTCTCAGATTTGGGCCGGTTACGGCTTCCACGCGATAGCACGAGATGGCGTAATCACATAAAGACCGTTTCGCGCAAAAATGACGACTTTTGTATTCGTAATCGTTCTCGTACTCCTTACTAAAACTTTCTCTACAGTGATATACTCTTCCTCGCATTTTTGCTTCAGGTAAAAAAATTTCTGGGAATTTTTATAATCATATATTGAGGTTGCCAAAAAATTGTTGGTTACTGTGCTGGAAGTAGATTTTATAGGCACTCAAACACTACAGCTCATAATTATAAAGAATTATTGAGCCAAAACTGAACGCTGACATTGCAGGCATATAAAAAACTCTTCCTACGTTTTATTTCTCCTGTGTTTCAAAATTTTCTGTGCTGTATTTTGGCCGGTATTTCATTTTCAAATTCCACACGCTGTTCTCGAAATAACCACATGCTCAAAGATGATGATTATTTGAGTTGCTTTATTTTCACAGAAGCTGACAATAGCTTATTCTTTTCTTGACGTGAACGGAACCAGAACGTTTTCCACTTCGGCCAGTTTGTCTGCGGTTCTTTGTCATTTTCTCACATGTTCACACGGTCATAGGCCTGCTAGCTCAGTCGGGAGAGCGTATTGCTAATAACTCTCAGGTCGTGAGTTCGATCCTCACATATGCCGTGCACTTACATTAAAAAGTGTTTTCTTTCACTTTCTTCATTGTCATGCAGATGATGTCAGTAGTTCAGCGACTTCTTACTTGGTACTGAACAAATTGGCAAATTGTCTGACTCCGGATGAAGGTTTTACAGGTTTTATTTCTTGCAGGAGCTTTGCAATAAAACTACTGTGTGGTTGCGCGCTAAGAAAGGGAAATTTGTTAAAGTTTGCATCGCGACCTGGAGATTCTCATTTAACACTCAAAAAGCAAAATCAGCGTAATCAACGTTTATGCGTTGGGAAATTGGGAATCCCAAGTTCGCCAGCATTTGAAGTCATAAGGTGATGTTTTCTCTATCATAGGATTTATTTTCTCAGGATTCCGTTTAGGATTTCGAGCATGGAAAGTACATAGCACAGAAAACTACATTGCGTGCATATGGTTATTGCAAATTCGCGATTTTAAGCAGTACAATCAATATTGGTTGCGGAGCGATGCTATGGAAAGTAAGCATGATTTTATTGCAAGGCGAAAAGGCAATTCTGCGTAATGGGTAAGTGCTGGTATTTCTTCAATGATTATAACTGTGTTTTTGTTAGTGCATGAAGAATACGGTAATCATTGCAGCAACAAAACCTACATTAGTTCTAAGAAGCGCAAGCTAGAAAACGTCTTCATGCACTGGACACGTGACTTTGCAAGGCGGATCCACTAATTAAGATGCGTCGGCAATGGAATTGGCCAATTAGCTTTGGAAAAAAACCGTATTCGAAGCGAGTTTTGGGAGTGCATGTACTGGGTATTGTCCGAAACGTTTCCTATCCGGCATTGCAGATGATCTTTGCGCATTTCTTAGAGAATAGAAGGGGAAGGTATGAAACATAGGTCAAGAACGCGCTAGTTTCAGCAATCTACAGATTCCAACAATGCGCAGTTCTCAGATTGCAAGATAACCGATTGCAAAGTTTCGCACCAGAAAACGCAATAGTTTTCTTTAAGTAATCAGTGTTAGGTTTTCGTAAATACACCTTGAATATGTTTATATGAAAATTATAAATTTGATTAGTGTTGATTAGTGCATTGTTTGATCAGTGTATTTTCAAAATATTGTTTTTGCCTAGGAATACTGCGCTTCTTTTTACTGAAATGCTACGGTGGTAATATTTAATAAGATGAACTGATATTTAAATGAAGTGAAACAGTGTATACGAATGGCTTCGTGGCCTAATGGATAAGGTGTCTGACTTCGAATCAGAAGGTTCCAAGTTCGAGTCCTGGCAGGGTCAGTTCATTTGCTTTTCCAGAGCAATACTCCAGAGCAGTGTATACTTTCCACATTTATTTGGCTGCATTGCACTCCTTTGTTCTTGCAAGAGAATCAATAGATGGCTTTCGTTTGTGTCATACAACGCCAAATTGGTGCAAATTTGAAAAGAAAATATATAAAACTCATAGAATGATAAACAGCGGAACTTTGAAGTTGTGCACCAATATAGCCATGGGTCAGGGTCATTGAAGGCGGGCGATTCAATCGGCTGAAAACTGATTGCGATTCTCCGGTGACAACCGATTGCGAGCGGTGCAATTCTTCTTTGCTCTGCCAAAGACTGCAGAAGTCGTACGTAACAACCGCTGGCAGCATAGTGGTCTTTGAAAATGCACTCAGTTAGCGCGTTTCGCTCTTTACTGAATGACTGATTGTTCGAGTTCATCTAGAAATGGTTACTGCTCTTTAAAAATCAATAGTTAGAGCAAAAATGTCGATTCATTTGCGAAGGGAGCAAAAATAGTTTACTTTAAAGCTTTTCTAATTGTCTCATTTCAGTCACTGCATGAGTGACCACAGAGTAATATTATTCTTTTTCGACAGGACATACAAGAAGCTAAGGTAACGAAATTGGTAAATTCAAAGTTTCCAAATATCGGTGTAGGAACATGATGAAAATCTCCTGACTTATTATAAATGTCATTGGGTTTTTTCACGTAGCTTATTTCACTTGTTTCCAATGCAAAAATACTTGGGAAAATTTTGTACTTTAAACGAAATGTCTTCCCATGTATGCAGTCATTTAAATTAGAGTTTAAACCTCGACATTTCGTGTTCCTACTAGTTCAACAACACTTGCAGGAAGAATTTAACTATATAGTCTTGCCTGTCTGTCACGAAATGGACGAAATTAATTCAATATAGACCTTACCCAGTACGAAGTTTCAAAGCAATTTAACTACTAAAACCAACACGATTCGCCAGAATGCTGATTTAATTGTCCGGTAATGCTCGCAAAGCATCTGGTCTCAGTAGTTACATAGTGCAATGAAACGTTACGGCAAAAGAGTATGGTCTATTTGCTTCAAAAATTTTTCTTCTTTGTTTGCTGTCAATGGCCTACGAGTCTTTGTAACGCAATCAGCTTTAAAGAGACGACTCTTAAAAGATGAAAATTTCTTATTAAAGTATATAACAACAATGGGTGAATACAACGAGAAAGGACACGCTGAAAAGTTCCCAGCAAGGGAATTGAATTCGAAGAATTACCCGGCAAGGTATCTTTCACACCTTCCTGTGGTACACCACGCAAAGCCCGAAAAGGTAAGAGTCATGTATGATTGTGCAGCCAAGTTCAAGCAGGCATCGCTGAACGAGCAGTTTCTCCTAGGTCTAGACAAAGCAAACGATTTGGTGGGTGTTTGGATCGGTTCAGTCAAGAGTCTGTTTCGTTGGTGGCAGACAAAGATGTTACATCAAGTCCTGGTGGAATAAGGAGATTGCGATTCTCTCAGGTTTTTGTGGTCCAGGATGGCGACCTCTCCCATGATCTGCTCGAGTATCGTGTGGTGAAGCACCTGTTTTGTAGCAAACTCATCTCCGAATGTTACCAACTTTTGTTTGAAGTAAACGGCAGATCTCGTGAAGCACGGCATTGAAGCAGTGGAAACGGTTAAGAAAAAATATGTATGTAGACGATCTGATGAAGTCCATAGCTCACAGTGCGATCAAGTTGGTAGGACAGCTTCGTGAATTGCTATCAGGAGGAGGTTTTCGGTTAACCAAGTGGTACAACAAGAAACGAGAAGTCATTGCAGCCATCCCTGAATCAGAGCGATCTAAGTCTGTACCTAATCTTGAGATTGAACTGTTGCCGATCGAGAGTGCTCTTGGTATAAATAGAATATACAGGAAAACAAATTTGTATGGAATGTTTCCAATGAAAGGCTGTAACAGCAGTGAATAGCAAACAACTAACCCGTAGAGGAGTGTTGTCGGTCATCTATTCTATATGTGATCCTTTGGGGTTCATTGCTCCTTACATTATGAAGGCCAAGTTATTACTACAGCTGTTGTGTAGGAGAAAGTTCGGATGGGATGACCAGCTTGGGGAAGATGAACGGAACAATGGACTCGTTGGGTGGAAGATTTGCCAATGCTCACCGAAGTGAAAACCTGTCGTTGTTTCAAGACGGAAATGCTTAACGAAATTCAGACGAGAGAGTTACATTTTTTTCTCTGACGCATCGCAACAAGGTTATTCTGCAGTGGCGTACCTTCGGACAGATGATGTCAGCGGCAGAATCTATGTTTCCTTTGTGAAAGAGAAGGCTAGATTAAAAATCTCGGTACTGCGACTAGAGTTAACGGCTGCTGTTGTTTCAGTAAAGCCAAGGGTAGTGATTCGGGAGGAGATTGACCTACCAATTCAACGAGTTTATTACTGGATTGATTCAACCTCCGTGTTAAAGTGCATCAACAACCAGTCGAAGCGGTTGGACACGCTCGAGTCCAATCGTCTGATAATCATTCATAGTGAATCGTCCCGAAAGGAGTGGGGATATTTCAACAGAGATTTGAACCCCGCAGACGATGGTCCAATGGGATTAAAGCTGGATGCTATGTTGAAAAATTACAGGTGTATAAGAGGTCCGCAGTTTTTATGGATAGATGAGAGTTTCTGGCCAAGGATGGTGGAAATTCCACAACTAAACGATGAAGACCATGAAGTGAGAAAGGAGGCTCAAATATATGTAACTGCTGTTAGTGAAAACCCATTGGAGAAAGTGATCTGTTATCACTCATCCTGGCGGAAGATGAGACAGTGCGTTGCGTGGCTGTTGCGATATAAGCACTATCTTCGTGGACGGTTAGGCAACACAAGTCGTTATTTGGAGCTCAAGGCCAGGATATTCAAAAGGCAGAGTACGGGATAATTCGTCATGTGCAACTGTCTACCTTCCCCGAAGTTGTAAAGATATAATCGGCTATGAGCGATGATGCAAGTGGCAAGTCAGTAGAAATTGGTTCAAAGGTTTGGACCATCGATCTGTAAATTAAATCCACAGCTGAAAGATGACCTGTTAGTTGTTGGTGGTCGTTTGATTCATGGTCGAGTCGACGAGAATATGAAGAACCCGGTAATCCAGCCATACAAACATCGTGTTACAGATCTAGTTGTTCAAAGTTATCGCCAAGAGATTGGTCACATGAGGCAGGAGTCGGTTCTCTCTCGGGTGAGAAGCCAATTCCGGATAGTGAAGAGCAAGCAGATCGGCAGTAAGGCGTACGATTAGAAAGTGTATGGAGTGCGGAGGAAGGAATGCCCGCCCTGGCGAACACTTTATGGCTGATCTCCCTCGGGATAGAATTACACCGAATAAACCACCATTCATGTATGTTGGTGTAGATTATTTCTGACCGTTCGAGAGCAAACAAGGACGCTCTCGTATCAAGAGATATGGCTGTTTGTTTACGTGCCTAGTTATCCGCACGGTACATGTCGAGATTACTCACTCGTTGAATACCGATTCGATGATTAATGCGTTGGAGCGATTCATTGCCCATCAAAAGGACGACCAGACGAAATTCGAAGCGATGGCGCACGAATTACATAAGTGCGGACAAGGAAATGAAGGAAGCAGTGAGCAATTTTATCGTGCACAAGATCAACAAGTTCTGCTTTCAAGTACAGATAAACTGGGTATTTAATCCTCTTGCAGTGCATCATATGGGCGGTCGTGGGAAAAAATGATTCGCTCTATACGACAAGTTTTGAAAACCACTTTGAAAGAACAGTTAGTAGGCGACGAAGTTTTGTCAACAGTCATGGCTGAGGCAGTCAATATCATAAACTTAAGTCCTTTTTCGCGGAACAGTGATAGTCGTTTGGACGATCAGCCATTAACACTCAATCTGTTACATCTGCGACCATGTCCCAGTTTACCTCTTGGTATTTTCGATAAAGATGATATTATCAGCAGACACGCCTGGAGACATGCCCAGTAATTAACGAACGTATTTTGGCGACGTTGGACGAAAGAGTACCTTCCTACTTTAATGGAACGGAAAAAATGGAACATGAGAAGAGACCTTTAAGTGGGAGGACATGGTCTTGATAGCGGATAAAAATTTTTCAAGAGGAATGTGGCCGCTCGCCCCAGTCGTTGAAGCCATCGCCGGGAGTGATGGATTAGTGCCCACGGCAAAGGTCAAGAAACGTCGACTGTGGCTATGCGTTCAAAAAGGAATCGAAAGAAAGAATGAAATACAAGTACTGTCATACTTACTCGTCCAGTCACAAAGTTATATTTTTTGGGGATGTATTGAGAAACTTTTGTAGATGATTAGTAGTTGCAGCAAGCATCAAAATGAATGCAAGAGCGAATGTATTCTAGTAAATAATAAAAGTATCTAGTAGTGTAGTTCGTAAACTAAATGTCGTTATACATCTTATTTAGGGGGCGGTGTAGATACTGTTCTTCAGTTATGTTCAGTTCTTATAATTGTACGGCGGTGCGGTACGGACACCACAGACAAAATGAAACTAAAAAAGGCAAGCGTTGTGTACCATAAAACTTCGTAAGTTTATCAGTTAGTTGCTCTAAGTTTGAGTCAAACAGTCTGATAGGTGTTTGTAAATGTAATAGTATTGTTGTGAATAAAAATATGTTTGTTCAGTTGTTCTTGAAGCTAACTGTAAATAATTATTCGTAGAAAACCATAACAAACTCTAGCGATATGTCTTCAGCGTTCGATTGCAGTGGGCTCAAGAGCGAATTAAATTTTAATGTGCTGGGAGTCACATGGCATGATACATTGTAGTTGGAATAGATGGAAATAAGTTTTGAAATATGTTTTCTTTTTTATATTTTTGCGTAATTAACGTACTTTTGTTTCATTCGTTGTTGTTTCTATGGTACGCTTACAGTTTCTTGATCACTGCTGCTATATAAAATATAGTCCACTGCCAAATGCCCGATTCTCTCAGTGACGACCCGCTGGTTAAAAGCACTGCACGGTAGTAGCAAGAAAAAAACTGTAGGTTCACAGTTAATCTCAACTCACTTTTCATTTGAAACATTTGCAGCTTCGTTAGGAACGCCGCACGTTTTTTTCCAAGCTCAACTTTTCATATAAATACTCAGTAGACAAGTTTGTAAACAAAGCCTCTCATTGGTTGCTCACCACAACAAGCCAATTAAATGCTCAGAATAACAGGGAACACATACACCTCATTTACACTCCAAAAAGCATATTCACAATTTTAAAAGATTGTCACTTTTTGCTATAGTGTCTTAATGAGTGACAAAATTTTTTTGCCGGCAGCTGTTTTAATTCTTTCACTCACTCTCTGTTTAAACTGGTTCGAAGCAAATCGAAATTGGACTAAGTAACTGAACACTAGAAAGATTAATCTGAAGCCAGAAGCGTTACTGATTACTCTAAAAAGCCGTTGAAAGAGTTTAAAGGTTTTGAAGTTCAAACTTACAATTAAGAAGTTGTAAATTAATTCTTTAATTAATGTTTTGTGATGAAAACTGAATTCCCATGCCGGGAATCGAACCCGGGCAATGGCGGTGAAAGCGCCAGATCATAACCACTAGACCACATGGGAGGAGCTGGCGTACTTGTGTCAAATGAAACATCATTTGCAGCGGGAATCTAAAGGCCATTGTCCACTACAACTGTTTTGTTCGCGCGGACAAATCGCACAGTTTTGGACAATGCTCTGTTGTCGATTACGCGCGCTTAGTCTTGTATGAGCACCATGGAAACTAAAAGTTCCAAGTTCAAATGTTCATAATAATATTAAAGAACAGGTTTGTAAACGAAGCCTCTAATTGATTGCGAACAAAAACTAGCCAATCAAATGCTCCATGCTCAGAATAAAAATCAAATTCTGCAATGGCTTGTGAAATGGCTGGCAGCGAGTTTGACTCCAAATCAGTTGGTGAACTTATCATGTTGGAATACGGAAAAATACAGAAGTTGCGTGGAGATTGCAAGTTCAAGTCCTGCCTAAGCCTTCTATTTTATCCATATGCTGCTACTTTACCACATCAAAGACACGTTGAAAGCAGATCAGGCAACAACGTCAATTTTGGTAGGTGCATGTACGTATTTGCAGAAAATAGAGAATCCATGTAGTCTCTGTTTTGTTATGCAAAATAAATAGAATAGTGCATTACGAATAAAAGGTACTATATTTGCGGCACGTTCATCCGTTCTGTTAAGCAAACAACAATGTGCCCGTCAGGTGTTATAGAAAACGATTTCGGAGTATGAGCCATTTTAGGGTATACTAGTAGTGCAACTATCACGGGAACTTTGCTATGATTGATAGTCGATTCGCCATTTCCAATTTTTTTTACTGCGAGCTTGTAGGTAGTTGAGCGATTCGAGCCCACGCCTCGAAAGGTTGGTGCCTTAAACCAGCGTCTTAGACTACTCAGCCGCTTTGCCGATTTTTGTCTCGATGTCTTTGTTTTTGAATTTTCAAAACTCCTAGGAGTCATGAACGAACTCACAAACTTCTGTTTACAAGACTATTGAGCCTCTAATACACAAAGCCTGCACACACTGCAGGTGAATAGTTTGAGGTTCAAAGAACTGGTGACTAATTGTCAGTCGCCATTGGCAAGCTGTAGAATTTGAATTTTTTTTTATCTAACGCCATTTCTGGAAAGCAGCTCTTGGGGTAAATAAGCTGAAATACTGAAGTTAAAAGTTAACAACAACGATAGTATATACAAGGAATTTGTATTGGTTTTGTGGTAAAGATCTAGGGTTGGAACGGATAAGATTCCATTTTTATTACATCATTCCTATCGGGATACTGCAGACGAAATGAATGAAATGGGGCCAAAAGTGCTTGTAACGTGATTACAATCTTGCTATCTCTCTGTGGTGCTTCAATTTTATTCCTGACGAAAGAACTTGTTTGTAAATTAGCTCAATATCAAACTTTTTAAATTCTTTTTTGTACTTGACAAGTGTTGTCAAAAACTCTGAAATGATTACTAATAGCCAATCTCAGGCCTGTTTTCCACCAGGCGGAATTTTTGTAGCGAAAAGTAAATCTACCAAACGTGATTGGCTCGCAAAATTATTTCCCGCGAAAACGTTGAAAACAAACCAATCATGTTGCTAGATTTATTTTTCGCTCGAACAAATTCGCGTAGTAGAAAACCGCCTTAATTTCAAAGCGAAAGAAAAGAGTTCGAGCTCAAACGCGGAAAATTAAGTTGCGATAAAAAGTAAACCATGTTTTAACGTTCCCATGTGGTCTACTGTAGTGGTCTAGTAAACCATGTGGTCTAGTAAACCATGTTTTATTTATTTGTAGAAGTTCCCATGTGGTCTAGTGGTTATGATCTGGCGCTTTCACCGCAATTGCCCGGGTTCGATTCCCGGCATGGGAGTTAGCTTTATTCTCACCTAACATGCAGTATAAAGATCAATTTACAGCATTCTAATTATCATTTTGAACTTAGGAACGTTTAAAACTATTTGACTTCATGTTTGCATCATCAATAGCCGTTTCTGACTTCACAATAACTGTTAAGTCTTCATAAATTATACTCTGTAACATTCTATAAAAAGTATTTCTAAACACTAAAAACTGCATCTTACGGAGTATGCTGCTCTTATGGAAAGTAAGTCCAAACATGGCTTGCCTTGAATCGGGTTTTTTACCAGAAGAGACTGAATGAAGCAATCGAAAAATCTGATAGCAAAAAAATAGTGTTCCTCACTAAGATACTAGTGATGGGTTTTGAAACCGCGATCATGTGTCTAATAAAAGGGGGGAAAAGTGGAAAATCTTGGTGATTTTTTAAAATACAGGGTGTCTCAAAAAACAATGAATGAAACTTTAACAGGCTGTAACGCATCTAGCCAAGTACTCTTACCCGTTAAAATCACATTCTTGCAACCTCTAGGGACTCGGAATAGTATGAGACGTTTGCATTTTTATGTATAACGTCAGTAATAAAAAAAAACTCGATTAACATGGTTGAATTATCTAATACAAGGGTTTGTAGAAACAGCACGTAAATTTATTTACGCATATATAATGCATAAATAAAATATAATAAATGCATAAATGCATAAAAAATGCATAAATGCATAAATTATTGCATAAATACATTTACGTGGTATTTCCACAAAATCTTGTTGCTGCCGTAGGCAGCTTCTTTTCTTGACGATGCATTTTTCCCGTCCCAGTCCTTCCGGCCGAGCTATGTAGGGGCAAACAACAACGCGAGTTTGGGATGTTTAAATGTTTGTACAGATTTATAACGTTTTTGACGTCACAGATGTTCTTAAAAATAGCATACTCCAGATGGCGATTTGACTATCCCAACGCCCTGGTTCACACGCGTGAGCACCACCATGAACGATTACAATTTTTAATCGTGTTACGTGCGCTCATAGGCTTGAAATACGCTTCTTTTCGTTAAATAAGCTCACAGCTCAGCATTTAGTAAATTTTGTTCTCAATTAAAAGTCGTGAAATAGGACCGTGTAGCTGTTACATATGTCATTGAAAAAGGTTTTTTAAAGCGAAGTATTGAGAGTTTGTTTGAATACGAGTGGGGCTATCGCTTTACACCAATTGAAATATGGTGCTTCCACTTATTTTCATTCATTCGATTTCGTGAGTGTTGGTGATAATTTTCCGTTTCAAGAACGAATGTCGAAAGAGCGTTGCCAGTTGGCAAATGTATCTCTCGCGGATACAATCTGCCAATACACCGCTGCACTTCACTTGCGATAGTAAGTTCTAGTATTAGATATTTTATCACCATGAAAACATTCAAAGAACTTATGGCTCAATTAACGAAAAAAAGAACGGTCGTAACTTAATGACGTTGCAAGACTGATAAGTCTGCTATGCTCAGAAGAGCTTAAGAATGTGATGTCGGTTGCAACTCGGGAGGCAATGTTCATTCGAAGAGTGTTTGGTTATGTTTCGTTGTTTTGAAATAAAGGATATCATTGGAAAGCTAAAAATCTCTTCTTTTCAGCTATGTTAAAATTAAATAGATTATTTCGATATGTCTTGCGTCATGGCCTGTTAAAATTGCATTTCGTTTTCATTAGACACCCTGTGTATATATACCCTGAATTCAAACTCGTCTTGAATCAGTTTGTTTTTGCAGCTAGCTGATTTCACCAATAACATTTGATAATCTATGCGCTAACGTATCTTGAAAGGTGACTTCTACAAATGAGGAGGCATTGCATAAAAATGAATTAAAAATTATATCAAGAATTTAATTTTTTGAACATGAATGTCGCTTACGCCATTTGGCTGTTATTTGAAAGTTTTATCCGGAAACGTGCTCTATTCTCTGGTTATGCGCACCATCAAGATTTAGCAAATAAGTCCCTCTCTCCTCATAAGTCCTCAATGGACTTGTTCGAAAATTTTTTGTCGAAAACTTTCATTAGGATACTTTGGGTAACTTGATACGTGCCATTCAACGTTACCAATGCCATATATATTCATTATGACAACATTTTTCTATCGCACTGCTTGCAGTATTTCTTGAACTTCAAACTATTTTTCTAAACAGGGACCGGTTCGGCGGCTTAGCAGCTCAACAGCGTATCTTGTTCATATTCAGCCGGAGAAAATATTTCAATAGTCAAAGAGGTGGAGAGCAAATTGAGTTGACTGCATTATTTCTAGTTGACACACACGTCAAGAGAACTAAGAAAAAGTAGATGATCCATGCTAAAACGATTTCTTTTCATTTCTAAAATGAATAGAATTTTGTAAACCTATAACATGCATGTTGCAAATTTATACCATTTTTCTTGTTCGGGTAGAACAATGTAGAACAATCCCAACGCTGTCACACAAATTATTGTCGACCCAAAAATGTGCTGAGCTAATATTTGGGTTTTATGAATATAGCTTGTTTCGCTTGTGAGAGGTAACAGGTGCAGAAGCAGAGAATAGAAAAATGTTGGAAATATTAATAAAATGCATATCATTATTTATACGTCACATCAAACATTTCCTTAAACTTCGTTACTTTTTACTTTTCTTTTGACTTTTCTTTGACTTGGTTACTTTTTGCTTTACTTTTAACTCTTCTCAGTGCGATGTTAGCGATACACACAGTGCACAACAAATATCGTATTCCAAGACGTAGTTGTGTTATTTGAAACTTATAAGTATATAGTTCCACACATATTTGATATTGACAGCTACAGTCCCATAACAATGCAAAACACTGAAGAAACACTTTAGATTTTTGATCTGAAGGACATATATGCAAGCCTCTTGCGTACACAAAGTTCAGGCTCCGTGGCTTAGTGGTTAAAAGCGCCTGTCTCGTAAACAGGGGATCGTGAGTTAAAATCTCGCTGAAGCCTACCGTTTACACATCAAAGAACTCAGGCGGCGAAGTCGTTTTTGGTCTGTGTATCTACGTATATTCAGAAAATAGAAAATTAATGCGATTCCCTATTTACGCTTTTCTTTCCTGCACATTAGGTCCACTTAAATTTAGCCTGTACTCTTCTGCATGCTGGATGTTGCAATTTCACGCAGCTGGTTCAGTGGGCCCGTGTTAAGCAAAGTAGAGTAGAGACTGTACCCTATTATGGGATATTCTGGGCTAGAGATGAGTTTTCCCTGGCCGTTTTATTAAGATTTTTCTCGAC
>JAODVM010120863.1:0-15659 GCA_025400095.1 Phenganax marumi | reverse complement strand
TCAAGGAAAAATTGTCATTTTTTTGCCGTACACACGAGCAAATAAACCTTGTCAAGGAAAACTTGTCAAGGAAAAATCGAGGGAAAAATTGTCCGTCTGTGCGGGGCTTAAATACATATCATCCTATAATTCATATAAAATACAATAACAACGTTGATATATTCGCCCGCAAATATACAAGTTGCAAAAAAAAACTAGCTAAAGACATTTGTGAGGGAGCTATGCGCCAAATATCAAATGAATTCAACAAAACATTTTCCATAGAACGAAGCCAGAGCTCTATAGCTTTCTAATGCTGCTTCCCACATCATTCCGACAAATTACATGGTACTTGTTCGCAAAATATGTTGGCCGAAATTGCATTCTTCCACCGCAGGGAACCGAATTTATAGCATTTCATATAAAGCGAACGAACTTTGTTTATGTGATAAAAATTTGATGTCTGTGTGGTTAAACCATAAATCAACGGACATTATAAAGTACACAATACACCGGCGATCCTCCGATCAAAGAAATTTTTGTCGTTTCAGCTCAACGTTTTTGGCGTGTAGTAAACTGGGCCCCGCTGAACCGAACGTGGTTCGTTAGCGAAATACAGTTCTTTAAAAGCAAAGACGAACAGACACCGCTACCCACGAATAACTCCTTTAGTGCTATAGCAAGCTCAACGTACCGATCATTCCCAGCCAGCCAAGCATTCGATGGTAACAGAGACACGGCTTGGCTCCCCGATGGTTGGTGGGAGCGAATCGCGGGAGGAGACTGGATCGGCTATGATTTCCCAGCACCGGTGGATATCAATTCGGTTCGCATCGTCTCCGATTACAACGACACGTCCGACGTTTCCGCGAAGATACTTGTCGAGGCAGGACCAACCGCTTTCGGACCTTTTCAAACAAGATGGATGAGTATGAATTACAAGCGGAATGCAGATATGAGATTTAATAATCCAAGTAAGTCGGTGCCAAACTGTGCAGTTACTTGATAGAGTCTAAATTATATAAGCATCAGTTTGTGGATACACCACATATATTTATTATTGCAAAGCTTTCGGTCCGTCAACCCGGACCTTTTAAGCCCTGGGCAAACTAAGGAAACAATGTTGCGGAAACATTGTTTCCCGCCAATGTTTCGTCATGTTTCCCAAAGTGGGCAAACACTGGGAAACAATGTTTCCGCAACAAACATCGCACTTGGGAAACATAAAATGTTTCTGAATTTGATAGGAAACATTTTTGCGTCCCGGGAAGCAAATTTCGTTTCCGCAACGTTTCCACGTGCGGGCAAACAGGGAAACATTTGAGGAAACATGGCGAATCACAAATGTTTCCGCAGCAATGTTTCGTAGTTTGCCCACGGCTTTATATTGTTGTTTGCACCATGCAAAATTATAAAAATCTTATTAGAGTCTCTAAATTGTCTGGAATTAAACAGTATCACTCAGAAGATCTATATAACAACTGTATCATCAAACGTATACTGCTGTCGGGCAAGCTTAATCGTCCAATTAAAACGTATTAAAACGCTACAAAGTTTATGAAAGTTGACAATAAAAAACTTGTCTCCTCGCTGAAGTAATTTGGAGCTCTTGACTGGTAAATTGCTACTTTTAATCAGACTGTTTTGAATAAGTTCTTAATTCACCGAATTCTCTACATTTTATGCTAATTTCATTTAAAGTCGTTTTCATTGCTTTAGGATGTCCCTTATTCTGGAAACGTTTCATGACGGACAAAGACGCATTCTGTTACAAATTGGTCACCGAATACCTCACATGGTCAGAGGCAAGGGACAAATGCGCCACTTTCGGAGGTGATCTTGTCAGTATTAACCTACCTGAAGAACAAGTATTTGTGCAACAGGAGTTGCAATACTGTGGGTGAGTGTAAGATGGTATATTGTTATACCATGACAAGGACAATAGAGAGGTGAAGATTTCATGGTTTCTCGTAACGTGTACGGCTAGATTGATTTTTCCTGTTGATTTTCCGATATTTGTGGCTCTACCAAAACTTAACCTCTACATTCCTTTTTACGAAACTGTATTCCGCAACAAATCCAAATAAAATGTAGATATAAGCAGGTTTGCAAAATATTGTACAGTTGTACGAGACTGGGGTATCTTAACCTCTCAGAAAATAAATTAAACGTCCGGTACATTAATGTTCAGTACGTCTCTCGGAGTGACAGCTCTGCAACTCCCCGATCTTAATACAAACAGTTTCAATCATTCAACTGTAAAAAATAAGCACTTTTCCCAACTTTAAATTATTTAAATGCGAGAGATACCAACAATTTCTCGGTACACTAGCATTTCAATATACAATCAAAACGAAGTCGAAGTTCTCAAATTTGCTGAGTTCCTAAACCATGCAATGTGCGATAATATCCATTCGTGATAACTTAATCATCAACAACGAAACTTCTCTTCCTAGCTACTCATGGATAGGACTAAATGATCGAGAAAACGAAGCGGAATTTGTGTGGAGTGATTCTGGAAAGAACAGTACGTTCTTTTATTGGGCAAGCGACATCGAAGCGGACGAGCAAATGAACGCAATGGAAGACTGTGTCGTGATGCAAACCAAAGGAGAATGGCGAACATTCCACTGCGACGACAGATTCTACTCCATTTGTAAAAAGCGAATAAGTAAGTTGAAGAAAAAGAAGTAGCCTGCATGCAGTCCAAATTGGCCGCAAGGGAATTTGAGCAGCATGCAGGCTATCTTCCTTTGTGGGCATGCAATTTTTAGCTGCACGCAGGCTAAAAGAAGGTAGACTTGGAAGTGTGAAATTAAATCTATACAGTTGACAGAAATGACCTAAAGTCCATTTAGACTAAAAACAGCATAGCTGAGTTTCCCTATACACCACATTGGATGACAGCAAACGGTGCTCAACTTGCGGAAGGGTAATTATTTTTGGGTTTTCAGTGCAATACAAGAGCAAGTTTTCAATGCGGTAAAGTCCTAGTACCAAGCAAGCAAAAACAAGTTCAAAGTGCTTGCTTTTAACAGCGAGCAAACTTGCACACTGCGCAAAGTACGAGTGGCCAAAAAATGTCACCAAAACGCAACACCTAGCTATTCTGGGGGCACAAATTCACTGGTTGCCAACTGTGCACATGACGATGAAGTTTGAGGCAACAGTGTACATAGACTATATTATATCACTGACTGACTCAAAGTTATCTCTAAGAGAACGAAGAAAATTTCAAGCTTCTAATTTTAAGACAATTACATTTTAAAAAGATTTTATTACCTGCAATAATTTCAGTAAATATACCAAGAGTATGCATAGTATCTAATGTAAGTCTTATCCATCTAATAACCTAGGTAAAAAATTTTACTAACTTAGCTTTCCTTTTGTGTAGCCAAACGTTTTTTTTATTCATCGCTGTAGACCTAAATGTTGTTCGGTCAAACGTTTTTGCAAAGGCTTCAAGTCTTAAGCCGCTTACAGACGGACAATATTTCCTTGACAATTTTTCCTTGACAAGTATCCTTGTCCAAAAGCTAGTCATGCTAGCGTTTGAACAAGAAAAGTTGCTCGTGTGTACGGCCAACAAGGAAAACTTCAGTGACAAGACAATTAGTGTGCAGTAGGGCTCTGCGGATTATTAATATATTTGGGGCGACTGTTTTGATTTATAAAAGTTTCAAAATGTATGTATTGGGATTCAGTCGTTTATACTCGTTTTATTATGAAAAAGAAAACTAGTCAATAAATACTTGTTCACTGTACACACGAGCAAGTGATGTCGTCGAAAAAACTTGTCTAGGAAAAATTGGTCGTCTGTACGCGGCTTTAAGTATTAAATCATTTATCAATCTATCTATCGAAATACTATATATAGTAGCTAAAACCTAAGACAGTTACTTTTATCAAATTGTTTCTTTTTTCCTACACAGTGATGGAAAATGAGAAAATCGTTGAACCTGAAACAACAGCCAGACCAACGGAAGCTATCAACCAGACCCTACCACAAACAGTACCATCCCCAGCGACAACTCTGCCCCCAGATATCGAATATCCACATCCACCCCGGATCACACCCCCTAGCCCTACCACTCAACCGTACCCATATCCATATTCGACACTCTACCCACCCCCAAATCAACAGCCCACCACACAAACCCCACTACCAGGTACAAATAACATTTAAAATTTGACTTTTCACACACTGCTTGAAAGTGCTGCAGCATCAGCCACAAGCGTGACATTAATTCAGTATATACCCACAATGGACCTTTCACCTTATAGACAAAATTTCAAAAAATTTCGAACTAGGAAAATCTTTTACCACAGCCTGAAAGAGTATCCTGAATTTAGTAAAAATGCCAAGTTTGGTTGCGAAATGTTGTCAAATAAGGAAAGTATACTCGTGCAAATTTGGCAAATTTTGTATATTTTTCTATTACGCGCGGGAAATTAATACCCTATTCCGGTGAGAAAAAGGGTATTTTGAAATTTTGTCAATAAGGTTAAAGGTCCATTGCTTGCTTTACACAAGTTTACAAAAACATAACCTACGAAGATACATCATGCGTAAGTATGCAGTTTTTCCTATCAGAAAAAGGGGAGCGGGGCGGGCGGGGCACCATGTCAGCTTCAACGAGCAACAACAAAATAGTGCTTATAAAACCTGCACCACCTTCCAACACTACTACTTTGATTGAGCTCCCTTCCCAGTAGTGTGTTAGAAAACACTTTCCGCTTCTTTCGTACTTCACCCAGCGAGAAATAACACGTTTTTACTATTTGAGGTAGAAAATATTTGTAGTTTAAATACTTGTACATGCGGGCTGATGTTCTTACCTGACTTTGGACGTATGAGTTGGTGCCATGCAAATGCAAAGCCCTAATGTGTTTTAGTGTTCTTTTCGAAAATAAAAAAAGCAAAAATACTTTCATGCTTTAGAGATCTTTTTGGTCACATTTATGTATTCCGTTTTCGCGTGTTTTTTTTGGTACCAAACAGTGAATAATTTGGAAACTTTTGAAGTCATTTTGTTCACATGTTTTACAGCACCAGGCGGAATATTTCAACAGATTATACAACATCTTGGCCGCGTGACACAGCGACTTACGAATCCAAAAGGTTAGGTATTTGGGTAAAAACTGGAAAAAAAACTATCCAGACGGACATTTTTCTACGTCCAATTAAAACTAACAAAATCCAAGAAGAAAGGTACTCATAAATGGAACATAATTAGCAAAACACTGAGCAAAACCACAGAGAATTCAATGAAAATGAACCTCGTTCAAGTTTCACCAGTCAAGCTAGTTAACAAGTCCAACTAATACAATAAGCTCAACCGACTGGTCACTGCAAACAATTAAAGGATTTCAAAGTTTCAAACTTATTAGCCTTTCTCACGACGCCATTTTTGGAGTACTATCTGAGATTATAATCAATAAATATGGGTCTTGTATTGTCATTGTTCTAAATAAAACCTTTTAAAGTTAATTTACAGTTCAATTATTGAGCAACGGTTTTCATACAGCTTAGATTTTTCTGGTTTTTACATATTTTGTTCATGCAAAGTACCCCAAAAATGGCGTCGTAAGACAGGATAATTCATTCTACACCGTCCACTGGCAGATGAGACTATCACACTCTAATTGCATAACTGAATAATGTGCTGCACCTTTGTGCATCTGTGTTGTTAATGTTTGTTAAATGTAGCAATGCATGAAACTCTATATATCCTTTTCAGGCGCGTCAACAACAGCTTCTCCAGTGACTCAAACGACCCTGTCGAACAGAAATGGCACTCTAGAAGTGGTTGAGCTTAACTCTGTGAATCCACCTGCTCCATTACCCGGCCAAATCCCATCTCCAGCCCAAATTCCAGTTCTTGCAGGAGGAAGCGCACCCACCTCTGTGGCAGGCACAGCCCCCCAACCAGGGACAGCACCCCAACCAGTGGCAGCACCCAAACCAGGGACAGCACCCCAACCATCAGGGACAGCACCCCAACCAGCAGGAGCCCCCTTTCCAGTTGCGGGATCAGGCCCACGACCCAAACATCACAAGCATCACATACACAAGTCAAAAGAGAAACAGCAACATGACAAGAAACTTCAAGGTAGATTCAGAATCAAAACTAAGAAAGTGAAGAAGAAGGTGAAAAAACACCACAAGAAGAAAGTAGCAAAGACAAATAAAAAGAAAGAAATGCATGGTAAGTTTTGAATGTAACAGGAAGTTCAGAATTCTGTGCCATTCCCAACAATACAAGTCACAATGTGGCAAGACTATATGCTCCAAGCAACAGGAGCTCCTACATCAATATTGCAAGTAATGCAAGATATGAGCTATTAGATTCAATAGTCTAGAAGTCTTAAGCATTAGAATATTATTTACTAATCACCTCGCTATGAAAAAAAGCTGAAAGAAATGAGCTGCCTTAAAGGAATATTTCTACCTAATAGTTTGGTAAATGGTGCTACTCTATGAAGGCGCTTGATTAGATTAAATGCTGGGCTACAATCAGCGAATGGTACCTTTTTGCTTTAGAGACGTTTCATTAAATGGTTGAAATGGAACTTTAACCTTTTAGACAAAAGTTTTAAAAATTTTAAATTAGGAAAATCTTTTACAACAGCCTGAAAGAGCATCCTGAATTTAGTAAAACTGCCAAGTTTGGTAGCAAAGTGTTGTAAAATAAGAAAAATATAGCCGTGCAAAGTTGGCGAATTTTGTATATTTTTCTATTGCGCGCGGGAAATTGATAATTAATTTCTCGCACGTAATAGAAAAATATACAAAATTTGCCAACTTTGCACGGCTATATTTTCCTTATTTTACAACATTTTGCAACCAAAGTTGGCCGTTTTACTAAATTCAGGATGCTCTTTCAGCCTTTGGTAAAAGATTTTCCTAGTTCAAAAATTTTTGAAATTTTGTCTATAAGGTAAAAGGTCCATTATAAGAGAGGACAGGCTGAAAAATCTATTTGCTTAGCTCATCATATATTTCATATGTGATGTTTGAGATTCCATTTCATTATGAACCAACTATTTTACACAAAGTTATGAATGCAATGTAGTTGAAGCGTTGGTAGAGTCAAAAACAAGTGTTTCCGAATAGACCACTTGCAATGTTTATGTTTTTCTGGTAGGGAAAACATTCCCAAGTGAGGAAGTTTATTGTTCTTGTTTTTGTTTATGGTCAGCCAACCAGTTTCTACTGCCAACAAAACGTATACAAAGCAAGTCGTCTATAGTCCGAGTCAATTCCTGATAATTATATATTCATTGTATAAATATTTAAGACCAAATGTCCGAAATCTATCTAACTGTATTTGTATACAATATTTACGTACCTTCGTGAATACGGCAATACCAATGCATCAAATCTGCAAAACAAATAATACCTTAGTAAGCATAAAAGACGGCTTTACGGTACACAAATACATCAAAATATCAAACCTTTTCAAGCACGTGTTTGCTTCAAAATGCAAATTCCAAATAAGTAATTATATTTGTAGCGTGATATATTCGTGATATATAGCGTGATATATAATTGATACTTAAATAAATTTTATTCGAGATATTTTCGGATAAAATGATACACATTTTCATCGTCTGTCTTTCACGTATATGAAAAAATCCGTTTGTACGCATTTTACCGACAATTTCGTCAAAAACTTTTTCGCCAAAGCGCAGCCATTCCTTCTCCGTCGACCATTTTGATTCTTTGAACACTGCCACAACACTGCTAAAGATCTCGACTGGCAATGAGCCTTTTGATTGGCTACTAGCAACCAATCATATTTGTTTCACAAATGTCACTGGTTGCTATGGAAATTGCAATATGGCCGCGCAACGAAGGAGTGCAATCTTCAGGAATTTTCGAAAACCATTTAGAAAAGCCAATAGATGACTGTACAGTTAACAAATTCCTTCAACTTATTTCATTCAGCTGATGACTATGTAGAAATGGACGATGATTTCCTGGACATGGTTACCAGATCAAATATTCCAAAACCGAGTGAACTACTCCAGGATGAAACCACAGCATCAGATTACGCGAGAAGTTAGATAGTAATCAAAACCATAGAAAAAACTGGACTTTTTACTGGCAATATAAAGCTATTTTACAACTTAAGGATCATCAGATCCGAAGAAATGAAAGAGATATACTAAGTTGTGCCGTGAAAAGACACTCGTTCATATAAATATTCAGCATTGCACAACGGCAATATTTTGTATTGATTTCGAAAATGCACAGGCACATTTGTAGTTTGAACAGCAGTCTAAAGTTGATACCGATTAGCCATTCAAAACAGACGTAACTATACTATCTCAAGAATAACTAGAAATTTGTGTTCTCTGGTGTACTGGCATTACGCGTACAATGCTGCCAGTGCAGCTACAAGCTTTCTAGAGAGCATTTTGTTCACAGAAAGAAGTACTTGCGCTATGACAGAGCTTTCGAATTGCCTGCAAATACTTCTGCAGGAGCATGAGTTCGGCTACCGGCCAATCGCCCACGACAAAGCTCTGAATAGCGCAAGGACATTAACTAATAGAAATCACTACTTTTTTGTAATTAAACCATATAGACAACTAAATGAATAAAATGTATTACGTTGTTACTGAAGGTCCATGATGATAGTATACTGGTTTAATGAAGCCCAATTTCTCCACCGTTAAGCATGGCTCTTTTATATAAGCTAATCATATGAAATAATTCGCATTCGCGGCCCAAAGGAAAATACTACTCTGTAGTTGAAAAGCGGAAAAAACAACACAGTAAACTTCAGTTTAACAAAAAAAAGCGCGTCAACTTTATTCAGTAAATATTTCTAAATGAAAGAAGTTGTATCTACAATACTAATATTCACAACTAGACGAGCTCTAATTTTTTTTTTCTGGTGGATATTTGGTAATCAGTGTTTAACGACACTCAAACGGGACAAAAGCAACTAGCAATTGAGCAAAGCAATTGATAGACGCTTTCGTCTTGTTCGATAATCGTAACCCTTCATTCGTAAATGCATTTGATATCACTTCTTCTTGGACAGCCAATCCGTCCCACTACATATAAAATGAACATAACGCCACGAATTAGTTCAAATCGCAGTCGGTTTAGTACACATATGAATTATGACGTGAAGGTTAGCTGTGTTCGCCACCGAGAAATTTACTGGCAGAAAGCCTTGCCGTAGAAATCGTGATATACCATTTACCATTATTGTCAATTGTATCGCCTCGTTTAGGAGCGCCGAAACTGTTTCGGCTGCCCGCACGAAACAGCGCCGTGACTCCCTCCAGGTTATTACATGGAGTCACAAAAACCAGGTTTCCAAAGCACATTACCATACCAAAGAGCTATAGTTATATTAGATATATCACACTTACCATAAAAGTTTATAATATTCCTACCTTTTTTCATCACCTTTTCAAGTGAGCTGTGGCTAGCTGTATCGAGAGGCGCTGTGATGTAGCTCGATTCAAAAGTAACCAGCTTTTTATATGCGTTAAACAGAATAGTAAGAGATGACTTTTGCACTGACAAATGTTCATATCTATCATGCTACATCATCCTCACTCGAGCGTATTGTACCGCTAAGTGACGCGCGAAAAACTGCATAGAGCACCAGTTTTTGTTCATACAGCTCGCAAACAAACCAATAGTAGCTAGAAAAGAGAACTATTTTCTCATGCAGGAAGGTAATTCACAAAGCATTAGGTCATTCTAAAGATCAGTATCTGTTTCGTAAACCTAACAGTTTCCCTCGAACAGAAATGATAAGTTAATTCATTCTAAACCAGAAAGTGGTTTTATGTTAAAGAACATGGACGGACTATGAAAATAATAGCATATAGAATTTTCGTAGGATTTGAACATTACTGGTTGTCATGCTCCGTTAAGTTATCAAATGCATTTTCTCACGAAATGAGCAGGTAGATTTGTTTGCTACGGTGATCCGTAATAATGGAACTGACGAACTTATCTTAAAAATTTCAAAACTACTCCAAGAAAATAGCTTATTTGATCGAAAATCCTATGAGAACGAATGAATTTTAAGCCAATCCTAACACCAATGTCATTTTGATCCAGTTCTGGGATTTTAGGAGTCCCGTACTAAATTTTTCAGGATTTCGACTTCAAATGAAGTTTCAACTACCATATGCATGGCAAAACTCGGTCATCCCAGCTCACTCTCTGTTGAAGAAGCTTAGTAAAATGGCAAAAGATGTTTATTTCACATAAAAATTAGGTGAAAAACGTGAGTGAGATACTACGCTACAAGATGAGTTTGTACTTGATGAAACACTAAGCTGGAATGAACATGTAGATACGATTTGCAAAAAAGTCGGGGCGGGTATAGGAATTTTAAAACGCCTCAAACCCTTTGTTCCTGAGAATATATTGCAACCAATCTATAACGCCTTGATACAGCCTTATTTCGAGTATTGCTCTCTCCTTTGGGATATACATGTAATAAGACACTGAAAGATAAGTCTGGTTTCCATATGGTCGTAAGTGTCGTAAGCGAATAAGAGTCACGATATCTCTGAACAGCCAAAATATTCTATCTTCTATAAACAGTAAGTCTTATAAAAAAGATTCATATTGTTTACTAACACTAGCTTTGCTAATAACTTGTTTGAAACCGTTCTATTTCGGCTGATAAAAAAGATCAGTCGTGACTTTATCTTTACGACAGTTACGACCATATGAAAACCAGGCTTTACAAAAATTTCAAAATAGAGCAGCTAGAAGTATAGCTGGCGCTACCTACGAAACCAGGTCTGCTGACGTTCTTCGGACCCTTAAACGGGAAATTTTAGATTCCAGACGTAATATAACCACATCAATATTATTGCATAAAATTCTGAATGACCATTGTGCACCTAATTTGAAGGCATTACTGATCAGGAGGAATCCTTTGCAAAGTAATATGATCTCAGAAATTGTCATACTGACTTAGTCTTCTCAAAACCGAGACGTGAATTTTCAAAAAAAAGCTTCAGATACAGTGGAGCAAAACTTTGGAAGAATCTCCCACGGAAGGCTTAAGAGGCGCATTCAATTTACTCCTTTTAAAAGATCGTAATGCAAATCAAGAGTTAGAAAGAAACAAAATAATATGTAGCTTAGAGTTATGGCCAGATCGCACCAACTAGTTCTCTTTGTCTATATCTTTCTTTTACCTGTAAATAGTTATACACTTCATACTCATGCTTTTCTTGTAAATAGACTTACTTCCTCTGTAAATAACGTTATGTTTTATGCCAATAACGCCCCTTGTGGAAATCAAAAATTTTTGTTGACAAGGCAAGCGTCATTAAATAAAGTAATACAATAAAATACAATACAATATATAAGCTGAATAACCATATCTAAACAGATGTGATGATTACAATCGGAGTTTCGTTCGGGTTCGCGCCACTAGCAGCTACGTCTTTTTTGACATGCTTGTTACAAGCAGTGCGCGTTCGCACGGTGCGTCGTCTACGATGAATAACGCCATTGGAATCAGGGCGTTTTAAGCGTCGCAACAACTTCAAAAAAGCGCGGCGAAAAGCTCGATTACAATACGAGTAAATAATGGGATTGATAATGGAATTCAAGTACTGCAACCATTTGACTAAAACTTGAGCTAGCCCCCAGTTCATTCGCGCTGTCGGCCGATACGTGGCCAGAATGGAGAACGTGTTTAGTGGAAACCAAGCGACCACAAACGCACCAATCACTAACGCGATAGTAATCGCAACGCGGAGATCTTTCGCGAGACGCGGATTTTTGCGCCGACCTCGCATGATGGCCACTTTCAAAATAATCCCGTAGGCGACCAGAATGAGTAGCAGCGGAATGAAAAACGACGCCATCGTGCGATACATTACCATCCAAGGCCTGCGAATTTTACCAGCGAAAAAATAGATAAACGAGCCCGAGGTGAAAATGGAATGACACCATACCACGCAGATGGCAATGTGCACGGCACGGCGCGATATGTTGCGATGAAAAGCAGGCACAGTCACGGAGAGACATCGCTCAATACTGATAGCAACTAAGGAAGCTATGGACGATGAGCAAGCAGTAATCTCCATTGCCATCCAAAATTCGTAGATTAAGTCATCCAAAACGTAACCAGCTAGAAAAAACGGCATAGGTTTTCAGAAAAACCTTTTTTGAATGACCTCGATTTCAACAGACCGTTATTGATGACCACAATGGTGGCCAGTTTGTAATCATCATAAATTGATGCTGATTTCCCCCGTTATATACGACTGATAATCAGTGTTTCTTGTGGTGAAACAACGCATGCAAGACTAATTATTTCACGGTTGGCCCCGAAAAACCAAACTGGACACTGTTTAATTTCATGTAACGTTTAAAACTATAAAAGCTATCGTAATGAAGTAATATATTATAAGCTGCAATAACCTGTCTTAATGTAGATATAGAGCGGTATCGTTACGACGCCAGCGAAGATATCACTGCACGCCAAGGAGACGACGAAACGGTTTGTGGTCGTTTGTAGTTTCCTCTCGGTGACAAAAGCGATGCACACCAATCCGTTGCCGAAAAGAATGCACAGAGCAAGGACTACTAGGAGAACTAACTCCGCCGTTAATAACCCATCTCCAGGGACTCGCCAGGTGAGCGAATTTCCGCTATCTTCCGTGGCATTCCTTAAGGTAATGTTCATAGCCATGGCCGAATACTGCACAGAAAAATTGTAATCACAGAAATGGGTTAGCTATAGGTGCATTGAATCTCGTAACTTTCAAGTGAGATTTGGCCACCAGTGCGCGCACGACTCTGACTACAAGATATTAGAGAACTTTAAATTTGCGCAAAACATCATCATTAAATGTACAAGAATTCAACAATTTTTCGCATATTTCCGATTGTAGCAGAACGGGTTGACAGTGGTGTTTGTAGTGCGCTGTACCTTGAACCGTATCATCCGATTTCGTTCCAGGATTCAATAACTATTGAATTCCTTGCCCGCAGTTATGATTTTCAGTGGCGTTTTGCTCTGTGGAATAGCGCTTTCCACGTGCGTTTTATCCAGTACGAGCGCAAAAATCGCATGCATACACCATACTCTTTAAATAGTTCATTGCAAATAAGCAACAACTTACCCACAATTTGAAAAACGACGAAGAGAAGTTCGACGGTCGAGTCAGTTAAAGGGAAAGACGTTTGCGTGCTCTTCGCCGAAAAAGATCAGTTTTGCTTTAATAATGGGCCAGCCTAAACTTCGACAACTGCAGAAAAAGATTTTTTGCCTGAGGCAAAATAACGTTTTCTTGCCAATTGCCAAAAAGCGGGAGAAAAACAGGAAATAATGTGAAATAAAAACAGGCAAATTAAAACTGTTTCTGAGGGCAAAATACGAGCATGCTCTGGCTAAAAAAGGTCAAGAGAAGGAGAAATCCGTTATAGTTTGCAACATTATCCCACTAGCGGTAAAGTACTTACACAATGACACAAACAACGTAATCGTACTCAGACTGGAAAACAAAACGCGTTATGTAATTACAGCTAAACATTATACAGACAAGTAAAGGAAAAAACAACTCATCTAGCCATAGGGAGAATCCCTTAGCAGCTGATAATTTCGTCGAACATGAAATCAAACTAATACCAAGTAAAGAACTCATGATTAAACTCTATATTATTTATATCTGTATACTTCGAATCAATCGATTCATCCAAAGCAAGTAGTTACGCGTGTCATGAACTATAAAGCGTATAATTCTGCTCAGTCACATTCACAGAATCTGCTCACTCTCAAACCATAAGAACTAAAATTTTCAAAGAAAAACGCATCACGGAATGGCTACCCCAAACACGTTGTCTTTCACCTATATGAAACACCATACTACAGACAACTTGAACACGAACAACAAAACAGACACTAGCAATAATAAGTTTAGAAATGCCATGTGCACTAAAAACGAAACTCTCGTGCCGTCTTAACGTAAAAGTAAAAAATGACAACGAAAATAACAACGACAAAATTGAACATGTTTACTCGTGTTTACCAACGCTAAAAACAAAGTTCTCAAACAAATAAGCCCGACATTGGCAACGAATTTACATGCCCTATAACAGCAGCTACACGTTAGTAATACTGACATGACGCCATTAAAACTGGCAAAAACTGAAGACACCCTTATACAAAGAGAAGAACGCTTTCAACAAACATCTAAGCTCTTGCTATGACACCACTTATTTGGACACTAAACACCATGCAACAAAGAACGGACAGAATTGTGCTCATTAACACAAAAAACCGTTGCCTTTTAAAAAACAATGGCACTTACTACCTATTTTACAAACAAGCAGTAGAAGACAGGAACGCTTATACTAAATAATGGATTGAAAGCCAGCAGAGACCTAGAGTTCTTTAGCTAGATGAAGTAGTGCAGGGGTCGGCTGTTCGAATGTTGGATAAAGCTACCCATTATACAGAGATTGAATTCTTTCACGTTCATAAAATTCGACAAAAAATGCCGAAATTTCGATCTTGATCAACGATATAAATATTAGAGACTTTAATCTATCCATATTAGTCGTAATTTTATAGAATATAATGGAAAATTCTACCAAGTGTACAAAAAATCACTATTCAGTGGACAGCGCTATCCACATTTCGCAGCACCGGCTCCAGAAAACTGTTAAGTTATCAAACGTCCAATTTGTTTTATATCTTTTTATTTGCCTATACGAGAATTGCTCACGCGCATGTTCAATTCAACTGAATTATACGTTTTATAGTTATGAGATCTGAGATAGTTTATTAAACTCTTTGCAGTTTAGAAAAACTGAATTACTGAGTTAACATAATATATAAAATACAACTACGTTAAAGTTTACAATAGTTAAAACATCTAAATGTAAGAAAATCTTTTGTTCTTCTAGTTTTACATAAGTATTTGTCTCCAAATAAAACAAAAGTTGATGAAAGACTTGAAAATATTTGCTGATGATGAACTGATTGATTCGAAATACACAGATTTACATACATAGAGCTTAATCATGAGCTCTTTATTCGGAATTAGTTTGATTCCATAAAGGAAAGTGCTGCGCAACAACAGATACTTTCGAAATCTTTTTAAAGGACAATGAGCTTTTTCTCGTCTTGTGTTGCATTCCTGTTCTACTCTTCTCCTTTTATTACATTCGGAGATATTCAAAAATTGTTGAATTCTTGTACTCTTAATGATGCTTTTTGCTAATCTACAGTTCCCTAGTCGTGCGCGCAGTTGTGGTGAACTGTTATCTAAAAAATAAGAGATTCAATTCTTCTGGCTAAACCATTTCTGTGCTCCTCACGTCTCTGCGCAGTACTCAACAATGATTATGAACGTTACGTTATAATACCAGAGCGGATAAGTGTAATTCTCGTACCTGGCGAGTCCCTCGACATGAGACGCTGATGACAGAACTAGTAGACGAAAATAATACCCGCAGAATACAGTAGGCAACAAAACCACACAACTTTGTATAAAGTAATGCCAGACGTTTATTAAGAACCCATTGCAAGGAATATGAAATAGTGCACAAACATCTTATACTTTGTAAATCACTTTGACTGTTCAATAGCAGGACTAGGTTTTCTCATTTTGAAATATGCCCATATTGCAAAACAACCACCATACACAGCATATACAACCTAAAA
>JAODVM010120752.1:0-15662 GCA_025400095.1 Phenganax marumi | reverse complement strand
CGCGAGACTTCCGGTCAATTGAAAACATCAACAAACCAAACCCGCAAAGAACGCTGGACTTGGAGTACCAAGATGGCCGAAGCGGCTTCAAAATTTTGACTGCCGATCATTGGGAATGAGCAATGCAGTTATATAGAAATCAATGGACGAAACTCATGTTCTAAACACACTTACTTTATACATTTCATCCACTTCGCTCGTTCTTTTTCTGTTTCACAAGATATCTTGTAAGACTCGTGGCGACCTAACAAAAACAAAACCAGCAAAGACAATGTTACTATACAAAGGCATTAAAACATTTCTCCACGAAAATGAAGGATCAACGCCAGTTTTTGTTCAACATAAAGTTTCCACTACCAATATCAAAAAAGGGGCTAGTGAAGTTTAGCGGACACCTTATGCCGCTGACCATCCAAAAAATACATTACATTATGAACGCTGAGCCCGCAAACCCATCCTAGCTCTAACTTGGTGTCGACCACTAAACTGCAATCTAGTGCAAAAGAAATATACCTTCGACAACTTTTCCTTCAGAATCTGTCTTGCACGCCTTTATCAATCCGCTTTTCTCGTCCGACGCGAAAATTTGGAAACAAAACTTTAAAATGAAATATAACAAGTAAACTATAATGCAAATGAGCAGAGCAATATTTTATAGGAACTGTCGCAGTTCAGAGGTGATGTTTTCCCAATTCATTGTCGGTGATCAATGAAAAAGAAACGCTCCGTAGGGGACGAATGCAGTTTAGTGGACACCTTACAACGCTGACCATCCAAACCATATAACATTAGATTGGGAAGCTGAGCCCACAATACCACTTTGCCCTAACCTGGTGTCTGCTAAACTGCATCGAAGCCGTTTCATAGTACAGGAAAGACTTATGTATCTCACCAATGATTACCGACAATGAAGTCTTCAAGTCGGTAAGACATTGTTGATGTACTGCGATGTATGAAAACTAGGATTACAAAAATTGTTCTTACTGGTCTTTTATCATTGTTAATCTCACGAACTTGAAGATTTTCTAGCGGAATGATTCCCCGGGGTTCTTTGTCCTGCAATTGAAGAAAGAACAGTTGAATAGAACAAAGATGACAGCATGTCGATTTTGCCATGAACGTGCAGTATGTTTTTCAGTAACTGTGGTGCATACCTTTATATCTTTAAAATAATAAAGACAATTGTCTTTTAAAATAAAATATCGCTTCTTCCAATTCTTATGCTGACCACCTAAAAACAAACTCTTCAAATTTAGACAAAAGCTAGGGAGAAATCTCCATTGAAGTCTCTCAAAATATTTGCACCTTCTTTCGTCAAAAATCCTTCATTATCAGGGTTGAAAAACGTTCTTGTGATATCGTTGCCATCATCTTCAGGAACTTTGAAAGGTTCTTTCCTGATATTTTCATAAAGGCTCTAAACAAAAATGTAAGATAGTAGTTTGTACCTCTAACTCCTCTCTAATGGTACCCACCGAATTCCTCTGCAATTGCACCCCTCTAATTGTTCCCTAATTGTAGCTCTCTAATTGTTCCCCAAGTATTCTCTAATTCTAACTCTCTAACTGTTCTGTAGTTGTACCTCTCTTCTAATTGTTCTCTAATTGAACCAGACATTTTGCTACACATGTGAATCAATTCGAACTCACAATTAACAAGTCTTTTGGCAGATCACCACCACAGTTTATTCCACGATTCATTGTTATAAACTTTTCAACAGTAGGCTAAAGTGAATATAATACATAGATTCCAAAAGAGCATGTTATTTGCAAATAATATACATGTAATCATCATGTTTAGTAATAATTGAAACACTTTAAACTGAGAATGCTTAATTTCAACAAGATATAAACTCACTTTGTCTTTGACACTTGGATTATGCAAACTTGTATTCAACATAATTATTGAAAAACTCAGCACATAACAGGTATCTGAAAATATACATTCACAAACAAGAAATGACCAGTAATACATACGAAGACCACTTATCCTACTGCTTCAAACCAGACACATCTAGAGGTCAAAGACTAGAGAAGATTTTTGCACACAAGAACATACCTGTCGATGTAAAAACACCTTCATTCTCGTCGCAATACTTTTTCGCAAAACATTCCATCATTCTGTCAATTTTTTGAGCCTCGCCTGGGAGTCGGAAACTCCAAAGAAAAGTCCTGAAAAATAAGCACAAACAAAACTTAACTGTGCATATTTGAGTTAACACAAAGTTGTTTCACCTGCAGCATAAATACTGCTCAAACATACTATACCTTAATGCATCGACAAGCAACAAATCTCTGAAGTTTTGTTGATCAACAAAATGCTGCAACACTGATAACATGGGCTCTTTACTACAAGAAGTAAAATTGAATTGATGGCAATCACATCACTGCTGTAAAATCTCAACACTTCTGTCTTACTTCTCTCCCAAATAATCTCCAATCATGGCCTTATTTAAGCCATCCTCTTCGAGTAAAAACTTGGCAATGTCTTCTGGTGTGTCATTGAGAAGTTCATTTGCAATGAGATATTCAATACCCTGAAAAACAGATGACACCGTTTGCAGATTTATCAAATGCAAAAAAGAAAAATTAACAATAGGTACCTTTTTAGGATCCATATTAAACTTTTTCCGGCCAATAGCAATTTGTTTTGAGTTATTTCTGAAAGATAATCATGATTTTTGTTATGAGAAATCAACTTCTTGTTAAGTGATAAAAGTTTTATCATGACAAGTAGAATCATGTCACAATTGGACACAGTAAGAAGTACAGTCCGTAGATAGTGCAAAACCACAACTGACAAATGTACCCTTCATCAGGTTGTTCGACAGATTCCATTTCCGTATGCACCTCATTTATCTCAGCTTTCAGTTGCTGTGAAAAATAACACAAGCATTTTCTTCCCATATTTCATAACTTAATTCTCTTAAGTCTACACCAAACACAAAATCTATTAAATAGTATTAATTTTTTGAGTTAACTATCTTGAGTTTCGTAACTTGACACTCTTGGAAATAAAACAACATCACTATTTTCAAGATAGCTGAACAGAGACATCAATGCAAATACAAAACTGCACCTACTAGGCATACTGGGAGATAGTTCCTCATTTCAGTTTCATAACTTATTATGATAGGCAAATCAAATGTAGAAGGAAGTGAAAGTAAAGGAAATAAATACCAATTTAGGACTAGAGAAAGATCAAGCAGTAATAGTTGGTATGTATAAAGAAGTCTCAGCACTGCTCTTAACCTGAATTTCTGCCAGTATGATAGCCTTCTGTTTTCTTAGCTCTTTCAGCAACATGATTTCCTCTTGAGTCAATTTATCTGGCAAAAGTTCAGTGAATTAGATATCAAACATTGAACCTGTGTTATTCAATATCCACTAAAAGTTTAAATGGATGAGTGGCTGTATAGTATCACCACCTCTCAATACGAGAATTACTTGTGTTAAAAATAATTTGAAATAACAATTTGAGACAAATATTTAATGAGTTTTTATTTTACTGTAATATATTTCTTGATTTACTCGAACAAGCAAAAAGAATTTTGTTGTTGACACTCATATGCTTTATTGCTTTGTCTATTAATCACTCTCAATTACATGGAACTAATTAGCAAGCTACAAGTTGTCTAGAAAACATACAAACAACTGCAGCTACATAACAGCATCAAACATGTGCTACAGAAATTGTAACAACAGCCAAATTGTAACATAAACAACCCCGCTTGAGACAAAATCCGCATGATATAACTATTTTCCCTTTTTTTCCGAACACTGACATCGTTACATAAACAAAGAAACAGAAATGCGACACAATATTTGAAAAAATTTCAGTTACGTACGCAGAAGAGTACAAAGCATAAATAGTTAATTTAAAGGAGCTAGGTACTTTAAGTTGCTTTTCTGTCGAAACGAAATTCAAAGTATTGTGTATAAGAAGCACAAGAAACTTTTCAACACCTTTAGAAAATATTATATAAAAGCAAACCATTTAAACTATATATCTAAGCTGATAAGAGCATCAACCCACCGGTCCAGTTGTCTACTTGAACCGAATCAGCGCGCGGTGCTGTGGTTTTTATTTCGTTTTCCATCCCTGGCATTCTCTCTCTCGAGATTTCTATCACACCATTACAAGGTTTAGATGCCAAGTTCTTCAAACAGCTTCAACAGGAAGCTATGAAACTAACGCAGTGTCTCTGATACAGTATTACAGTTGTTGACAATTGACCACAACCACACACTTCCGGGTCGCCATTTTGAGTCTTTTAAAGAACTTCCGATATCGGTAAGTTATTCCTAAATAGTAGTTCCGGTAAAGGTACATTGTTCCGAGGGACATAGAGGTTCGGCCTGGGGCTGGTCCGGAAGTTGACCTTGCACCCTATCCGGTGAGCCTAAATAGGGTTCCCCAAAATGAAAGGAAGTCTAACAGTGTATAAGAAGTGGACCTGTTACCATTTTATCAAAAATTTTTGGAATATTTGAGTTTTCAATTAAAACTCGAGTAAAACGCAATCTTATAACAAAAACAACAACTAGTATTTTGAAGGATTTATTTTACAGTTAGAGAAATGGCAATCAATAAAAGAAGCCAAGAATTTTCCCCCCTGTGTGTTTCCTTCGAGCTTCTTCATGGTCCATTATTCCACTGGACGTGGTCAGAACAAGAGATCTAAACCAACAAAAACCAGCAATGAAAAACTAAAATTAAAGCAAGCTTTAGTTAGTGCTGTGCACGGGAGCCGGAGTTTTAGCCTATTTTACCGGAGCACCAGAGCCGGAGTTTGTTCAGCTCCGGCAAAACTCCAGCAGCACTTAGTTGTGCTGCAAACTACTGTCGGACTTCGGTAAACGTCCAACTACATTTGACTAATGTCCGACCAAAATATACTCTGAACAATGCACGATTAATATTGACAAAAGAGCAAAAACTCGTGTGAAAATATTGCATCCATTTGACTGTGCTTCCACTGTGACATGTGAAATTTCCACACAACTTTGAATTTTTACGAGTTTGCCGAAGCAGGAAATTTTTACCAGAGCCGGAGTTTTTTTGGCCGAAACCGGAGCCGAAGCAGGAGATGAAAAACCCGGAGTTTACCCAGCACTAGCTTTAGTTTGGCCATTTCTAATAACTTACCCAAACTGTCGAGATGGCAACAAGTTTGTCGCCCATTTTTCAATGTCACGTACTGAGATATCAAATCTAGGACTGATTACACCACACTTGAAAAAGTAATAAATGGTCAACATATCTGCATAAAAGGTCTATCTACAGATAAAAAAGGTTGTTTATGTGTATAAAAGTAAAGTTAAGATAAAAGTAAAATTAACAACAATTATTGTCCTACTTCACCATCAAAATACCTTATTCAATCGTCCATTTAGATTTACGACAATTTTTCCTGCACGATGATCATCAATTATCTCAAATTCCCCAATGTATCCTAGAAACAATCAACAAAGATATCTTACTATTGGTCCAGTGTTTGTACAACTTTTCCTCTCTGGAAAATGAATGTAGTAGTGTTGATGGTATCAAAAGTTTCAAAACACATCAGTAAACAAAATTTACCATGCTTCATCATTACAGTCAAAAACTTTATAATGACTTTCGATGCGGGACGAATCAGAACTTGTCGTTTGCCACGTTTTTCTGCATTGCAGATGGACACAAGGGCGTCTGCGAGCACACTAATTCTCATGGTTTCTGCAAACAAATTGAATAGTTGCACTCAGTCTAATGACTGATAACTTTACTCATCATCAAGGTGAGCAAGTTTTCAAACCAATCGATAGCCGCAAAGTTTAGCTTAAACTTGTGATGCTTTATGGATCAACCTACCAAACTGGGAGTGTACATGAATGAACCCGAAATTTCACAACAGCAAATACTTTCTTCTAATATAGAAGAGAACATTTGTGTATTTTTGAAGGCTGAAAACGTATTTGAGACTGTAAATACCCGACACGAAACAATTCCAGCCGCTTCACCCATAACACAGAAACGCACTCGAAGCTTTATACTCTTGCAGAACAGAATAAACTGCATGAAACTTGTTCATTTATTAGGTTCAATGGTCAAATGAAATTTCTTCAAGTAAAAAAGAAGCATTATGGAGCATGATTGTTAAAAAACGATAGGAACTGCGGCGTAAAAACGTCGCTCGTGTGGTGAAAATATATTATGAGCTTCCAAATACGCAAAACCAGCGAACGAGAAAACTTAAAGGCACTTGGATTCCGAAGGATTCTCAACAATTGTGGACAATACCTTCGCAGACAACAACGTTCAAACTAAAAGAACGATGAAGATCTCTTCCCATCGTTCCTAGCGCGCGCGTGTTGAACAACTGAAACAACTTCATGTATACATAAACGAAGTACCGGGACCACTGACCTATAAAGTAGCTGCACTGATCAACTATTTCATTACGCCTATCAAACCACTGCTATCAAACAGACCAGGCCCAGTGCATTGTGGTAAATTTTGTCAAAATTAATAAATTAATGTCAATTAATCATGGATTAATCAAATTAAAATGAAATTAATGAAAATAATCAAAATAATTTATTGTTAATGATTCTATTCTATTCTATTTGCATAAAATCTATGTATTTATGATTCATTGTAAAATGTATTCTATTTGGCACACCCAGAAGTAACACTTTTCACATTAATTTCTGCATTTTATAAAACTATATTTAACTTATTAGTCAATTCTATTCAAACATACAATTGATATGATCATATGATCATACATTTGATCAATGAACTAGAAATAGATTATTAAAAGTAAATTATTAAAACTGAGAAATAAATTAATTGTTGCCTTGGAGGACGTCCCCCAAGCCACAAATCAAGGTGTTTAAATCCTGCAATCAAAGGCTTTCATTCACACATCTTCCATCAAATCTTCTACAAGAAGAATAATGGCCAATGCCTTCAGAAAAAATTAACAATCGCTCGTTGCTGCCTCTTCTACAGAACGCAGTATTCAGGCATCCTACTTTTGCATTCTGCCTATGGTCTTCGAGATAACTACTTTGAAGTTCAGCAGCTCTGAAATCAAATGCAGCCACTTCTGTGTGTCGATGAAGACGTTTCCTGAACCAGTACCCAACCATGCAAATGACAAACACAAAACAAACAAAAAATATTACTAAAACAAGGGACACGTCCATTGCCGTATTGTCGCTCTTCTTTGGTGCAAAGTTTTCTACATAAATAGCAAGAAAACAGAGCCTATGATGACAAAAAGGTTCAACCAGTGTACGAAGCTAAAAGTAATAAACGATTAACCATTGACTAAAACTGGGGCCCCACTGTGGCCAAATTTGTTCACAAAATACAGACCTTTTACATGAACGTTGATTGTAACATTCTTGGAAAATTCTCTTTCTGAACGTTTATATATACTCAAAACAACAACATAATCTCCAGTCTTGTTATAATAGCGCTCCACTCGTTTCCCTGATGCACTGTGGGCATCACTAAACTTCCACACAAAGTATAAACGTTGGCAAACAAAATAAGGATCCATCTTCATAACTGACAATGAGAAATTTGCCGAGCCTGGTGAGTTCATAATTACATCAGTATGGTTCATACTGATATTGTATAACCCAGCTGATGTTGAAACCAGTACTCTTGGGCTTATGGTACAATCTGAAAACAAAAATGTACTCTGTTAGCTAGTATAATTGCTCTTATAACCCACTGGGTCCCATGGGTGCTAACCCATTGTGTCCTACTTTGTTATGTGGAGACTTCCCACCTTATACGTACCCTTAGGCATATTTATAAAGTGGTAAGCTCATTATTTCAACTGTATTGCACAGAAAGAGAAAAATAAAATGTGGATCACACTCTGGGGGTATCTTGTGTTTAATTATCATGAGTTAAGTTACCCGTAACATTGACGAAAGTACAATTCTTTATAATTTCTTGTCGCTGAACGTGAAAACTTGCCGTGACCAACACTTTTTGCGGACCAGGTCTTGAAAAAGTCCATGGTATACTTGAGGCAGAAAATAGAAGTCCTTGTCTTGTAATAGGGATCTTGTGTATGACATAGGTCCAAGAACACATAGTATTTGTTATATCTCTTAAGTTATTCAGCGATGCTTTCACAACTACTGTTCCATTCGTTGGTGATGGTGGCTCGTCAGTCACAAAAATACCATAATTTTCCATAGTCGAAGTAGCATTGCAATGATTGTCCAAAATAGATTGTTTAGTCTTGCAATATAAGTTTCCAAATACACACGCAAGAATTACCAGTTGGTAGCAAATATACATGTCCAGTATAAAAACACTAATATTTACAACAGTCTGACGTCTGTGCAATGGACTTGAGCTAATTGCCCGAAACAAACACTGAATTTTACACCATTTTATTTCTATATCATTCACGAATCATAATGAAATGACAGCTAAAATATTACAGCAAAAAAAAGTCCAAATGTTCTACATGTTTGCTACTCTACTTGTGAACACTGAACAGCAAAACTTAGTTTCCCCAGTTTCCTGCAATTCCTCGAAAAATACATCGTGGAAATTTCATCAAAACGCAAAAAATTAAAAATAACGTAATTTGAATTTTCAATTTTTCATGCCACTCACAATAACACACTAGGACTATATATTTTGTCGAATCATCTCGAAAAACTTCATAATTTTAATAGTAAAGTATTTTTAGGTAGATAAGTTTTTGAAAGACAAAAAATCCAAATCTTCTAAAAGTAAGGAATTTTCACCAATAGGAAATTTCAAACAATAAGACCCCAAATTGTGGAGACACTACCATAGTAACCATACAGGCACACACTACTGAAGAACTGTAATTCTGGTACTATATCTCACAAAAGTTCTCAGAAGTAATAAAATTACCAAATGAGTGGCGTAGCATCGTTGTCTGACCTTGCAGCTAGTGAATTTGTCAGACATGTGTATTTCCTGTCACAATACACAGAAGTTGTTCCTGTCACACTTTACAATGACTTGCTCCTAACATCTGTAAAGACAGACCGTATGCTATCAGCAAAACATTTACTTTTATCATGGCCACTAAAGGAACTATCGTTGGTTGATTGCGAACAATTCACAGAACAGTATGCAATCATGTTGGCTTATTGCCTAGAATCTGGGTGCAATAAATTGCGTGAAATCACTATTAGTGGCTGTAATATAGGTAATGTTTCTCCTTGGAAAGTGGATGAGACCATCAACCCTGCCAGCTGCTACAGTCTTTAAACCCATTAATCGTCAACACACTAATAAGATGGTAATTATGACTGTGGCCAGTCAATGGATTAATATTTAATTTTGCGTCATCAGGTGTCCTAGGAACAACAGCACTACTGAAGTTATTGGCAAGGAAACGTCTTCCAAGTATCACTGAATATTGTGCAAACGACATGAAAAAATCTGCTGGCCATGATAAAAGCAGAGCACTTTCAAACATCAGATTGTCAATAAGCACAGATTGTTTTGTTGATAGTGAGAACTACCAAATCTTTTTGAAGGCACTTTTGAGAAGTACCTCTGGTCACAATTTCAAAGTTTCACGATTATATGCCATAGGGCTTCATCATAGTCAAATCATCAGAATACTTGTAAATTTAGCAGTTCTTCAGGTGTGTATACCATTGAAACAAATTTTGTTTTTCCAACTCTGTCCATGCCTTGCAAGTTCACTATCTACATGAGATGCATACCAATTAATGGGTTGACTTTTTATAGGCTGAATCAGTGAACGGACTTGATTTGCGGATGACAGGGTTTTGCTCACACGAATCGCATCAACAGAGGATAGCAACTATTCCCAGAATCAAATCCCTTCAAAATTTCTCAAACTTGCAATACCTAGACCTTTCAATGAACCGAATCGATAGCACTAACAGTTTACTTTTTTTCTTGGAAAATATTGCAGTTTGTTTAACACACTTGTTGTTAAACAATTGTTTAAACCACAGCCCTCTCAGCTTTGACAGAATGTCCAGCTTACTCTGTGTTCAAGAGTTACAACACTTTGAGTATGGTGGCAATCGTTTGTGCAGAATGGGCTTAGAAGTCATGAAATTTCTGCAAAACTGCAGTGGAACATTGACATATTTAAATTTAAAAGAGAATCTCCTCAGAGATGACTCAATTCCAGCTCTATTGCAATTATTAGAGGCACCTTTTCACCTAAAGACATTGAATATTCATGAAAACTCTTTCTCAATAGATGCAGAGAGACAGTTATTTGCAAAAGATGAACTACGCATAATCAATGGATACCGTTTTGTGGACCCTGAAGCCTATCAATTTGATGAATGAAGGATTTACCTATGGTAAATGCATTGCCTGGTACTGGGAGGGGGATGCAGTTTAACCGATTGACTAAAAATGTCCCCCAATATACCCTACATTTTTGTGGTATTCTGTTCAACAAGGCAATGTCACTCTCTGTAACCTTCAGGAGTTTACTCTTACTGTTTTTACACTTTTCCTATGAAAACCAAATTATATCTATTCTTATTCCAATGTCAACAAATTTTCCTACTTGAAACTATAAACTATATGAACAAAACCAGTGACCAAAATACATTAAATCCCTCATTATTTTGGGTCCCCACATTTGATCCTGTTTTGATTGGTTGCTTTACATCTGCATTCTGATTGGATATTTACATTAGATCTTGTATTCTGATTGGTCTTCGAACAGCATTCGAGAAGCCCTCTTGAAATTTAAACCAGAACGGTGAATGCTGACTTGAATTATTATAAGAACCAGCGACTGAAAACAAAATTCATCATCATGGTGAGATTTCAGTCCCTCTTTATAAATTTTGCATTTGGTCCAGTTTTTCCTACCTTTATTTTCATCAACAGCAATCGGACGTCCAAAAAAATCTGTTGCTTGCTTGAGAAAAATGGAAATAAACCAATGTCATTTTCTCATGACAATTGCAAGTTTACCAGGATTTGCTGACATTCACCAGCACTTAGAGTAACCCACCAGTCTGATAAAACCCTACCTGTGTTTTTTGAACTTTGTGTTTTAGTTGTTTTGGTTTGAGATGTAACACAACAGGACTTGATGAGCCAGCTTTTTGCACTGATTGCTGCTCAGTGTTGTTTTCTGTTACTTTTGGTTCCTCAATTTTGCTAAACAGTAGTAATAAATAAAATTAGTTTTAGCATAGAAAGTTTATTTAAGAAAATACATTTGATTTTACATTCTAACTTTTGCTGGTGTTCAGCTATACTTACGAGGAATTTCTTAATATAACTTTTTCCATCTTCCGCATTTTTTCTAATTCAATCTACATTTAAAACGAAATCTCTAACCATTAGTATTAGACAAGCACAAAACGAATTTGTGTATGTCCGGAATTAATCTAACCTCTCTTGCTATCAACTGTTTTGTGGCGTATGTCAGTTGCTTGTGTTGAGGCAAGCCAGGAAATTTTACAACATCCTCAATTTTGCTATGGAAATCAAAGAAAGGAAGAATGGATAACGACATCAAGGTAGAGGACTGCTCACATTTATAATATTCAAGTCTTTCAAAGAAGAATTGTAAGAGATCTTCCAATAAAAAAGCCGTGTCATCATGGATTCAAATTGTCCATATCAAGGTCAGGGATTGTGCATATTTATAATATTTAAGTCATTTAAAGAAAAATTTTAATTGATCTCATGCAAAAATTTCATCTCCATTGACTTAAAGAGTCTGTATCAAGGCCAGGATTGTAGTGCAATTTGAATATGACATAAAGGTAATCACACAAGTTTACTTACGGATCCAAGACATAACTGTATTGTCCTTCAATATTTCGTTCCTGACGATAGGTGAGGTTATAGGAAATCATAGTGTTGATAAGATTTTCCATCTGTTTTTTCTCACTCGAACTAAACAGCTGAACGTTCACCTAGAAAATGTAATAACAAGTCAAACACCAGTGCTAACTGTAACACAGACTATTGAGTATTATATCTATAAGTGTTTTAACTGCTACTGAGCAGCAACCACTACTCACAGGTCGCAATACAGGCGTTATTATGAGCAAGACAAGAGGCAGGAGCTCAGTAGAAGCTGTTCGAAGATCTAAATTTCCTCGCAACTGTGGTGATACGTCACTGAACAAACTTGACACAATATTTTGCATCTTCGTTTCCTTCAAAGTGTTCTGCAAAATTAAATAGTGACTTGTAATATACTTCCTTAGGCAAAATTTCATTCAAGTACCTACATCAGAGTCAGGGATTGTACAAAATTCAGTTTGAGAGTAATTACCTCATATCCAATGCTAGGATAGCTAAGTTTCGGTTGTGAAGGTGCAGCACATAACATGTGAAATGCAACAGACAAAAACGGTTGATATCGCATCAAGATAAAATTCTGATTCTGCAAGAGACTTTGTGAGACCAAATCCGTGAACTGCAACCATTCTGTTGCAGAGACAACCTAAAACATACAAAGAAATCAAAGTAGTTCAAGATTATTACTTGCAAAACTCCCTGTTACATATAGATTTCATGAAATTTACCTCACTCAAATAGGAATCCTTAAATTTCATGTTTAAGTAGTTTTCAAAGATCCCTAGAAATGGACAACCACATATTCTGATTAATGATCTACATAGAAGCTTTAATCCAGTTCCAGGACTGATACACTTTGCATCCAAACCTAGGACTGAATTTATTTTGATCCAGCTTCTTAACCAAATATTTCAAATGTATCTTTCTCAAGCAATGAGTATAAGATTACCATTTTCGAGTTTTTTATATTGTCCATTAGAAGAAGCCATGTGAAGCATGTTATAAAATCTCGCTGCTGAACTGGTTATATCTGGATGTTTGGATGGATCATTTAGATTAAACTCAGGTAAAGTAGGTGCAGGTTCTTCCAAAGGTCTAGCAAGCACTGCAAATCGTTTCTTTTTTGTTCGAGGTAACTGGAATATAGCTTGCCACAGGGAGAAGAGGCTCTTGTGGGTGTCTTTTTGACCAATGGTTGCAGACTGGATGTAATCGATGGTCAGATTTTGTCTCTTTTGTCTCAGAAACTAAAATGATATATTTATCACTGAAACTAGATAGAGCATCGTGAAACTAGTAAAAATTGCAATATTTGGCTGCAAAATGTTGTAAAATGTGGAAAATATAGTAAGATGAAGTTTGCAAGTTTGCTAAAACATACAAATATTCCAATCTTCCCAATTCACCTGCAGAGTATTAAGACATGAACGAATATCATTCTCAGTTTTTTCACATAGTGCTAGAAGTGTGGTCATTTCTGTCTGAAATAATTCCCTCTTGCAAACCTAAAACGCAATAAAGAATAGATTACAATGAAAAACTGCAAACTGTACATCTTCTTAAGCAAATACCTCATCTTCATTGATTTGCAGGTTAAACCTACACTCTGTCTAACCTGCATGAGTCTTTGCGCAAGTCTGCTTGGAATAGTTGGAGGAAATGTGAGTAAAAATGCTTGTTGACGAAGTAACCTCAAAGCTGGAACATAACTAGAATGAAAAAAACAACAACAAACAAACTTATTTAAATTCTTTTCATTACATCTAGTAGTCTTGTATGTGGTGAAAAACACAGAAACAAATGAGAACAGGTTTGATTTGCTACCTCTTACAAGGGTATAAACATCTGAATTTGACCATCATTCGCTACCCTGTGAGTCAGTAATCCCTCTATAAAGGCATTGCATACTTACAGGTCATTACAGATGCATATGATTGGTCGAGATAACATTCCCTGCTTCTTTCTCTTCTTCTTCGACTGTCCTGCACCAGATTCTAGAAAGCGTCAAACAACAGAAATCAATTTGCTCTTAAGTGAAAGAAAAGTTATTATCTAAAAATAGATTACCGGAATCTTTTTTCTTTATCAAGGAAAGTAAGACGTTTATCGCTGGCTAAAACAAGAAGTTTTGATACATTACAATATACAATACATTATAATATATAAATAACATATATTATAATAAGATATAGAGTATGTGGCCTAGATACTTTAAAATAGACAATTTACCGTTGGAGCTCCATCAATTTCATCAATAATCAAACAGTTTGGTTTTTTTCCTGAGCCAAGGACAGACTGCATCTGAGTGGTCGACTCAAGTTTGTTTCGAAATACTTCGAGTGAACGATCGTCACTGAATAAGATCACAAAATTTGTTCTTTTATATAGGTAAAGCTATGGAAGTTCATTAGTGACCATACTATTGTCATTTGACCTTATACTCATTTATGTAGAATTTATTTTACCTTGCATTCATTTCAACAACACTGTAGCCAGCATGTGTAGCAACAATATGAGCCAAGGTCGTCTTCCCAAGACCAGGAGGACCACATAACAAAGCTACCTATATAAAAAAAATTTGCTCTGCTTTAGATGATACTCATATAAAAGTAGCACCTCTTGCTTAAACAATAAAATGCACCACGACAGCCATTAGATTTCCAACGTACCTTATGAACTGGTCTTCCAGTAGAATCTAGTTCCTAATGAAAGACGATCCTTATAAGTATACAGATAATTAAGGAGAGTTATCAAAAATACAAGGTGGACAGTTGTCAGAGCCACAAAATGAAAAATCAGCATTAGGCAAGTTTTTTTAAATTTATTGCTATCAACAATGGCAAGAAACTTTTTCTCATTTTACCAGCCATTCATCCTCTTCTTTTCTAAAACTGAACTTTTTCTCTTTTTTCTTTTCAGTTTTTTCATCCTTTCTTTTTTTCTTCACTTTTTCTTTGCCAAACACCACGCCATCCCAGAGTTTCAACCATGACAGCAAGTTCCTGTTTATGCCCTAAAATGCAGTGACACTTTCTGCATAAGGACACATATTGTAATTCTATGTGAAGTCACTCAAACGGCATAAAATTGTACAATCCCTGACTTTGATATAAACACTTTAAATAGATGACAGTGACGTTTTGGCATAAGATGATATATTGCAATTTCTCTTCAAACAACTCATTTAATATCAATATGTACAATCCCTGACCTTGATGTAGACGCTTTAAATCAATGACAATGAAGTTTTTGAATAAGGTGGTGTATTGCAATTACTCCTTGAAGGACTCAAATGTTACAAGCAATATATGTATGTACAATCCCTGATCTTGATATGGGCAATTCATCAAATTTTACCGCTAAGGATGAGGCTAAACAATGAATATTGGGACTGCTTCTTACATCATCACTTAATAGTTCCTTATATGATTTTGGTGAATATTTATCCACCCATAGCAACTTTTCTCTAAAACTTATATCCACCATTTCGGATTCACATTCAGTAGCACCATCACTTTCCAGTAACTCCTCAGTTAATGCACTACATGGGAAAAATAATTTTCTCAACTCAAATCTGTACAACGCTGCTTTTAATTCAAATAAAACACACACAGAGAACTTAATCACTTCCATACTTGTTTAATGATTCAGTGAGTTTTCTAGACTCCTCCAATAATTTTGTTTGTCTCTGAAAGACAATTTGTATCAGTTCTTTGAAAGTTTTCATGGCGATAAACTATCTAATACAAAGTTTTGTGGAAACACCACATAACTTTATTTATGCAGAGCTTTCGATCCGTAAGCCCAGACCGTCATCAGTGCAAAGATGACGCACTGATGAC
>JAODVM010120642.1:0-15666 GCA_025400095.1 Phenganax marumi | reverse complement strand
ACATTATTCCACCTCCACCATGTTTAGGTGTGGGCTCAACACAATTTTCTTGGAGATCCTTGCCAACCACTCGTCTTTCATAAACTCTCCCATCACTTCTATGAAACAGGAGTTGTGACTCGTCACTAAAAATGACCTGTGACCATTGTTCTGCTGTTCAATGTTTGTGAATTCTTACAAATTGAAGTCACGCTTTTTGTAGCAGGTGGTTAAACGTGGTTTTCTTCTTGGCTTGCGATCACTCAGCCCAGCTTCTCTTAGTTTCCAGCATGGAGTGGACACAAACACATGCACTGCATGCTCATTTTGCATTTCAGGTTTAATCTATGAGGCTGTTTTAAACGGCCAACTTTACGATTTTGCACCTATATGTTGTCTTCTCATCTTGTTGTCTTTCTCTGCCTGCCTAGAAACTTGATGTCCTTAACGCTGCCCGTCGATTTTTTTTCTTCAATATGTTGTTGACACTTCTTTGGCTGCAGGCTGCAGCCCACTTTATCAGCAATCTCCTGTTGCGTTAAGCCTTCCCCTGACAATGCCACTACCATGCCTCATCGCTCAACACTTATTCTTGGCTTTGGACCCATGGTTATGTATCTTTCCTCTAAAACTTCTCAGTCAAGGTATAATGATAGTCTTCGAACACAATCCCTTTAACCTGCTCATGTAGAACAAAGGTATGGGGTTTAATTAAAGGACAGTTCTCATCATTTTTTTTTGCCCCACAATCTCTAACTTCTAAGATTACAAGCCACTGCATGTGCTTACGAGACAAACACTAATTTGAGCAGTTCTTTTTGACTGCCTGTGTATTTGTTTGTGACCCAGACACTTGTCATACTGAAAACCAGACAACAAGAGTTCCTCATGATAGTACTATTGCAATGGCCAATGGACACTTCCGAATTGCAGAGGAGATCATTGCTGCTTCTGTTGTCCAGGGTGGTCCTTCACCATAATTTTTTGCTGAATGGGTATTTAAGTATCTTTCATCTGGAATCAAAGGCATTAAGGATGATGAAAGCAAATTCAAGACTAGTCAGTTAGACGACTTACCGCAAGAGTGAGTTTATTTTTCATTTCAAAACACTTCAAGTACCCACCTCAGCTGAGTCTGCAACAGGGCATATGAAACAATAGTGCTAAGAGGCTGCACTAATTAACATCCCACCACTGAACTGAGAGGACAACTTTGCAATAACCATGCATTTACATGTATATGCATAGGCGGCCCAGAAATCAGTTTGCTTACCTTAAATTAATCCCCATATGCATGTAAATATATTCCTCAATGCCTCATGAATAACTGGCGACAATGTTTGTCCCACGCATGACCGTTGGTCACTCACGTGACATTCGTGTAGTTTAAACAGTCTTATAATATGACAAGGCAGGCAACTCTGATGCTAAGATGGCTAAAAATACCCCGCTGTTGACTAAAACACTTGTACAAAATGCCGAATATTTCATAAACAGACAGAAAAATACAAAAGAAAACTATAACACATGACACACAAATAATTTTACTATAGTTTTACTATATTTATAAAAATCAAATCTATTTCTATGCAAATGTTTTTAGGGTTAGGGTGAAACAAGCAAATGTTTGGGGGGTTATGGCAAAAAGTGTTAAAAAACTATGCTCGAGACACCCAACCTATACCTTCGTCATCTTCTTTGAACATTTAAAGCATCACTGATTGGCTGGAATTCATGCAAAAACAATGACGTTTTGTCTTATGAAACCGTGAAGCAGTGGGGGAAAGTAGGCTTTTTGCGGAATTTTACAAATTATTCAATACAGAGCAGACAGCATTTTGTGACGATATGCGACATACTCCGAACTAAATTTTGCTCTTTTATGCGAGTTTTTTTTCTTGACACTTGAACAATATGTAACTATTTATTTCAAATGGTAAGTAAATGAAATGCGATGTATTTTAGCTCTGTTTTTGCAAACTTGCGTATGTTGTTCTTATTGCGACATTCTTTTATACTCCTTCATTTAAAAATCATTTTACAAAATGATGCTTATATGTTTCGTACTGTTATCGACAGATGAGAAAAAACCATGTGTGAAGTTCACACTGAAAAACACGTTGCAGCTATTGTGCTGTAACAACATCATACAGTCCTCATTCATTTGAATTGTAACAATATTATAAAAACGTCCACAAAATACACCTTGCTCAAAATGCAAACAAAAAATAGCAGTTAGAAATTGGTAAAATTTTTGTGCTCTACGTGTCCTACAAAATATGTAGCGTACATGAAAGGTAAGTCATCTCGAAAAGCACTTTTTTATACAAAATGTTGTTCAAAATATATTGTCTATTTAAATTTCATGGGCTTTCTACCGTGGCCGCTTAGGGCCACTTCGGATTTTATTTTATTACCTTTTACTTTTTTTTATCACCATTTGTTTCCTCTCCTTTACTCAGTGTGAGTTTAAACCTTATATCAAAATGTCGACTTATAACAGGAGATATCGTCTTATAACACAAAATATCGACTTGCAATGAGAAGTCTCGACTTATAACACGACAGATTGTTCTACAACACGAGATATCGACTTGCAACACGAGATCTCAACTTATAACAAGAGATATCGTTTTATAACACTAGATATTGACTTATAACACCATCTCGAGAATTGTTGATTTTTACAGTATCTAAATGTACTTTACATTGTAAGGGTCTAGTGCCTTGGACCCAATGGGTTACTTACTACCACAGCTTCCTTATGCCATATTATCATCACCTCTTTGTTTTGGACGTTTTGCTATGCTTTACCACCGTACATTCCTGCTTTATGTGCACAGTTAAACGACTGTGATTCTTGCATTACACAGTACTTTAATCTTGGCTTTTGATATGCTGAAATTCTGGGATTTCTTGGTATCGTTCATGGTATACATTTGAGTCTCCAACAGCTGAAGCGAATCTTATGGAAGAAAGGCTTGAAGAGAAGGCAAGCTATGCAAGATCCAGAGAACCTAATATCTGCAATTGAGTACGAGATATCTAGAAGTGGGGGGTCATTGGGCTATCGTCAGATGCAGCTAAGACTCAGATTAGATTATGGACTCATAGTTGACAGAGAAACAGTTCGAAAAAGTCTCGTGCTACTAGATCCCGAAGGAGTTTGTCGAAGATCGTGTCACAAATTGAAGAGAAGGCAGTATTTTTCCAGGGGACCAAATTACATTTGGCATATTGATGGCTACGACAAACTTAAGCCTTTTGGGTTTTGCGTGCACGGGGCTATAGATGGTTTTAGTCGTCGGATCCTGTGGCTTGAGGTAGGTCATTCAAACAATAATCCACGTGTTATTGCCTCATATTTCTATGAATGCGTCAAGCAGCTCGGTGGTGCTCCCTTCATATGCCGCGGCGACCGAGGAATGGAAAACAGTATGGTTGCTGCAATGCAATGTTTCTTTAGGCGAGATGGAAATGATGCATTTGCCCAAGAAAAAAGTTTCTTATATGGGCGTTCAGTTTCAAATCAAAGAATAGAGGCCTGGTGGTCTTACCTTCGCAAAACAGATACAAACTGGTGGATGAATTATTTAAAGACTTAAGAGACCGAGGGATTTATGATGATAGCAATCCCGTACATGTAGAATGCTTAAAGTTCTGTTATATGCCTCTCATCAGAGAAGAGTTGGACCGTGTAGCTCAACAGTGGAATTTGCATACGATTCGTCAGTCTACAAATGACCAATCGCCTAGTGGACGTCCCGACACCATTTTCTTTATTCCTGCAGCATTCGATTCCACGTCATATTTGCAAGATGTCGACACGGTAGATTTAATCGTAGCAAAAGATACATGTTGTGAATTTCCGCAAGATACTTCATTCAAAGCGTTCTCCGAACTTGCTAATATAATTATGAGTGAGAACAACATTGAATCACCAGGTACTGATGTTAAGGAGGTTGAACGACTATATGTCAATCTTATTGGACATATTCAAAACATCGATCTTGTTTAACGTAGATAAAAGATCTAGGTTATGTAATAACAATGTCATTCTATATAAAAGATAACAATACATAAAAAAATACAATTAATCTTCATTGAGAACTCGTTCTTAACTGACTGAAAAAACACGTTAGTACGTAATTTTTAAATTATATGTTACTTGTAAAAACAGTCTTTATTATGAACGTTTAACCTGGCGGTTTTATTACAATGTAAAAGAAGAAAAATATCAACATGACAAAATGTATCACTACCCACTATATCGCCTTAGACTTGAAAACAACGTTTTTGTAATAATTACACAACAGGGTTTCTCAACCTATACATTCTACATTAATGCCGTACTTATTTCTATATATCTATTATCTATGTAGCTGGTCATTAACAAATTGTCCAAAGTGGAGTCGCCTTTCATGGGAGCACAATGGGCCCTATAAAGACAAAGCGATTGACAGCAACAAAGAAGTACTTTACTAAGCCTTGTATAACATTTAATAACTTACATGATCTTGAGCACTTAATCACTTAAGTCCCACAAGTTTGGATCACGAAGATAGAAGTCCATGTTCTTCTTAAGCTGCGCAAAAGATGTGTAATTTCTGGGTAAAATGATGATGCTAAAGCAGGTGCGAGATTTAGGACGAATGGCAGCTGGAGGCATGAACTCGGTGCATAGTTTTATTCGGCATTCCGGTCGCATAACATCAGTCGCAGTACAGAAACGGAGGAAGTTGACAAGTGATTCATTACTACATATTTTGAGATACTGTTGCACTATTTGGGTGATGAGAGAAGCTAAATTCGCCGAAGTCGGCAACGTGTTTATGTTGTAATCTTCTAATATTTCCATTATGTCATTCTGGGAAAGCGCTTTGCTATCACTTAAGCCTTTCTCAACAATTTCTCTCTCGCTAGGAGGCAAGAGTTTAAGAAACGATGAAATCAGTATCTGTGGAGACACATCGCCAATGAGTGCTTGTGTGATAGATGCTTGAGAAATTCCAACAGGAAATACACCACATTGAACAAATTGGTGGGTGATAATTCTTCCAATGCTCACGTAGTCTTCTCAAGTAAAATGAGGTGCCATTGGAATTGTGAACTCAGTTTCCCCCCATGGTATTGTTTGCCAACAAGTTGTCCCAAAACAAAGAGTATGCATCCTTTAATACTCCACTTCCAATCGCCTCTTCTTGTCTGGTGATCTCCGTCAGAAGACGACTATTGATGATGCTAGGATCCTTGTACAGTTCCATGAGATCTTTCACTATGTTATCTTTTGTAACTTTTACGCTCCGTACATCTTCAAGTTTGTCACATTCTGATTTTCTGTTTTCCTCCAAATGTTTATAATTCCTTTGCTGGATCATTCACTTTCAGTCACTGGTTTGTCTTCTTCCATAAAGATATCAGGTATGGCACTTTAAGTGAAAGAGATATATTAAAGAAATCATGAAAGAGATATATTAAAGAAAAAAGTGTAAGAATGATTGCGTTAATGAATAATCATTTGATTGGGCTGTAACCATATGCCTACAGTAATAGCTGGATCCTCTCTCCCTGTAGCTCATACATTGATTAAACATTAAACAGCGCAAAGCCACACTTCGTAGGTTGTAGTTCATAGTCATAAATCTAAACCTATGGTTTGTGGAATCAACGCTGTTGCATACCTAGTTCTACCATGAAGAATATTGTTTTCTGAAGCATGCACTTGTTCTTTATCACAAACTTGCAACTGGGCATGTTGATGCTTCCATGTACAGAGTACAGTTCATCACATTTGCAACTGAATCAGATGGGGTAATCACTTTTCCTTGCCAGTGAGAAAGATTGAAGCTCTCCAGATGAAGGGCGCAAGAGCCAACCCAGTCATAAACTGCCTGAATACTATCTCCAACTGAAAACGAACGAAGGATCTTGCCCATGAAGATATGATTCACAGCTATTCTTATCCGAGGAAGCTCAGGATGTGGTTCTGGTGTAACGTTTTTGAGTCTAGCTTGTTTAAGTTGTTCTAAAGGGTTTTTTTCATTTTCTTCTTTTTCTTTGGCTTCTTTTTCTTTGTTTTCCGCATGAGGATCGTTATCTAACGATTCTAGAAACAAGTGGTCTTGCTCTTCCATTAGTTCCTCCCTTTCTTCTGACGATCCAGTAACAGATGTTCCAGTATCAAAACGGGGTGCATTAGAACTTCGTCGCCATTTTTGCTTTCACTTTCTGTTATAATTTCCTTATCATCTGATACGTTCATTTTAATGTTCTCATCTTCAAGTTGTCTATCCACATTGCCAATATCTAAACATGCTATCGGCGCATGCCTAGTTCTCAAATAGAGTCTGACTTGCATCAGTCTGTTCGTTTCAATGGACTTTTGTAAAGAAGAAGGGCTGTTTATTATCTCCATCACACAGAATGTCGATACTATCGCCTTTAAAGTTGGCAAGATCAAAAATCATGTCGTCAGCTTCTCCTTGAGAAGATTGAATAAAACAGTCTAATCGTCTGGTTCCTCCTCTGCGGTTTAGTCTAACTGCCACAAACCATACTTTTTCTTCAGAGTAATGAAGCCAACCAAGAGATATTTTACATGTTTTATATTTTTCAATGGGTCCCTTCGACATGGTGCAACTAGAATGTTTGTCAACGGATTGCTCAATTTTTTTTGGTTTCCTGTTTGTAGCTGTTCGAGAAGTTTCATTTTCTATTTTCCTAATCATTTTTTCCATCATCCACTTCATTTTTACTGGTAAATGTTAATTGACGACGATGACAAAATGCTTTCAAAGCAAAAATATCGCCTTTGTCATGCAGCCCTAAATCTGCTAGACAGTCATGTGTAGCTGATGATACCACTACAACATCTATCTACTTGGAAAATAGAATTATGCTACCATTGTATTATACCATTTAAATACATACAAGACTATAATAAATGCGAGATGTGTTGTATAGCTGTTTGTACTGGCAACCCACATAAGGCACCTTTGAACTGTCCTAAAAGTGATTATAGATTACAAAACCCTAGTAGAAGTAGCTACAAACTTGGCTGCAGTTATTATTCATGTGACCAATCAAAGACAAAACATTGACCAAAATGCCCTACAGTTTAACTGTGAGTACATAATTTAAACAAAAAAAACCCGAATTGGAAACAGATTCAACCTAGAACCAGCCTCAAATACTTTGCACTTGTTACATGCAACCAACCAAAAATGGCAGTCTTTGCAAAAAACAAAAAAAAATACAGCCTGATAGAACATTTACATATACAAGTAGTATGTTTTATGCTTGTATTTGTTTAAAAAACTAAAACAGCAAAGAAAGCTACGAGCAGCAACAATCCATACTTTTTATTACTATTAGTATTGTTTATAAATTACAGTCAAAACAGAAATAGCTGCAAACCCTTCTGTAGCTGGTTGTGTAGTTCAGTATTAAAAGTGGATTAGTTGTGAAGTTCAATACTAATCATTGTCATTATTTTTGTAATAGATACAAAACTACAAAAAGAAACGTAAACAAATTGATAAAAAGTCATGCAGTGGTATTTTGGTGAAGTTCAGTACAGTACTTGCATGCAAATGAACAAGATTTAGTTCGGATGCTGGCAAACACTGCAATGCTGCAGCATGAATATATTCTAAACATTGTTTACAATTCCTTCAGTAATTTGTATCTGTTCCAAATTATTGAAGATGATACTGAACTTCACAACCAATCAAATCTTCAATGACATTATGTATCTTAACTGAATCATTCCTCACTTATACAAGGACAAGTAAATTAAGTAACATATCATTACCTTTTTATCCTCAAAATTTGCCAAAACATCTTCAGTAGCACCTCTTCCTTTTAAAAATTCCAATACCTGAAAGACAAAATTAAATTCAAATACTGAAGGAAGTAATTTTGATAAAAACAAAATAAAGATATTGATGTAAGGCCACATAAAATGCATGTGAATTTACAGTTATATTTTGTTATAGAATATAAAAGTGGTGCCGAACAACGTTCTGCTGAAAACTGCTTTTATATTTTTGTTCATTTTTATACTTTACTAATTGTATTCTTTGATTTGAATACAAGTAAACTAACCTCATCTATCCCTCCAGCTTCAGCCAAATTTTGGTTCTTTTAACGTTAATAAAACGGCAGCACTAGTGGCCAGCGTACGCATGTGACCATATATGATACGTCGTGACTAAAAACTGTGCAAGCCATAAATCGATATTTCGTGTTATAACTTATAAGTCGAGATCTCGTGTTGTAAAACAATCTTTCGTGTTATAAGTCGAGATCTCGTGTTATCAGTCAATATCTCGTGTTACAAAATGATATTTCATGTTCTACGTCAATATCTTGTGTTGTAGAATGATCTTTGTGTTATAAGTTGAGATCTCACATTGCAAGTCGATATTTCGCGTTATGTGTAAGACAATATCTTGTGTTATAAGACAATATCTTGTGTTATAAAACAATATCTCGTGTTATAAGTCGAGATCTCGTTTTGCAAGTCGGTATCTCGTGTTGTAGGATGATCTTTCATGTTATAAGTCGAGATCTCACGATGCAAGTTGATATTTTGTGCTATAAGAAGATATCTCGTATTACAAAATGATATCTCGCGTTATAAGTCGACAATTTGATATAAGGTTAAAACTCATACAGAGTAAAGGAGGGGAAACAAATGGTGATTAAAAAAAAGTAAAAGGTAATAAAATAAAATCCGCAGTGGCCCTAACTGGCCACGGTAGCTTTCAGTGGTCCTGCCATATTAGATATTGGCGGTCAACCAGAGCATTCATACCATTTTACAGTACTTGGCGAGGTTTTCTACGTTCTCAACATGCACCGAGAAGAACTCAAATCATATGCCAAAAAAATATTATAAATGCGAATAACATTCAAACTCACCTGTATAACATGAAAAACTAGCGTCAGATCCCTCAGCGAGTGTTTACACTTTATTCCAGAGGTTTAGCTTCAGCATTGAGATTGACTGGCGTACCTATTTATAATACTACCATCTCAACTGTTAGCTGAACGTTCTCTGGAGCAGAATGATGTTGTAAAGCAAGTTGCTGCAACCACTGTTCTGATATGGGACGTAGTTTCAATGACAAGTAGCCAAATTTTTGAGCTTGTCAACAAGATACACCAATCCATTTCCTAAAACAATCTGGCATTTGCTGGCATTCAGATCATTCTTGTTGGCAACTTCTGGCAGCTGAAGCCTGTACCCAGTTCATTCGATGAAGGAAGCCTATATACAACTCGAAGTTGTTTCATGAAGTGTTCCTGTATCGAATTGAGTTAACGAAAGTTTTGAGGCATCATGAATCAGAAGCCATTTAAAGAGCTTGCTCAATCTTTTACGCAATGGTCAATGCAGTGACGAAGCAGAGGAATACGTTCACAGCCTTAATCGTGTTTCCACTTAAAATAACAGTTCACTCCCAATGCAAATATACTTTAAAAGAATTCATGTGGATATCCACAATGTTAATGTGCTGACTGGACGTTCTGGGCAACTGAACATCTTCGACAGCATCGACACTGGTAACGCTTGTGGCTTGGAGAAGACAGCAATCTCCAAAGTACTCACATTGAAACCTGGGTGTAGAATAATGCTAATCTACAACATAAACGATAAGCTGAAGAATGGATACACAGGAGAGTATGTAGGCAAAGATCCCAATGATGAGCATCAACTTCTTGTGAACTTTGAGAATGTAGGAAAAATTGCCATAACCTGTAGAACATGGTACAAATATAGTGTTGATGGAAAAGTTGAAGGCTCCTGAACCCAATATCCTCTAACCCTAAGCTATGCAATAACGGTTCACAAATCGCAAAGTTTAACTTTAGATTTGATAGTGGTTCACTGTGTGCAAGAATGTGTACCTGGTCAGACGTTTGTAGCAATACCAAGGGTCAGATCGGAGGAAAGACTGCAAGTAATTCAATTCCAGCATACGTTTTTACTACCACAACCAGTAGAGCTAGCAAACTTGGCTACTTCTTGCGAGGATGTAGATGAATCGTATTTGTGCTGTAGAAATCGTCCTCTGGAGAATAACTGTTTTGAAGATGATGCAACAAACTCCATGCTTGTGGCTGAACTAACTGATGAAATTCATGGTGTCGAAGCAAGCAGAGTGCGATGCTGCTGTTTGATGTTACTTTGAATCAGACGAAAATGCTGCAGAGAAACTTGTAGATACTTTACTTTGTGTGTTACCACTCTCGCAGACTGAATTAGCTGCTCCCCCATCTATGTTTAGCATGGAAACGGTAAGTTTCAGTAAAAAGAACCTTCAATGTTTTCAGGGATGGAAATGTCAAAATGTACACTTGGAATGAGTTTTAGTTTAGTAAAGTCATGGTCTCCAACTTGAAATTGTGTGTTCATGCCCACCAGAACTTCTTTTCCATGCTCTGCTGAAGCAACTGGAAATCCAGGTTCCCCTATTTTGATTGTGTGTTTATCGTCACTGCTAATGTAGGAACAGTGCTCTCGGAACTTGATGGAAAATTCTTTCTGATATCTGAACAAACACGAAGCATAGTGCGCATCCACATGCGATTTCCTGAACTGACAAGCTTGAACCACAAATTTAATTTGAAGCTTTCCTGTATGCTTGGTGGCAGAGAGGGAATTACACCGACGTGGCCAAAATTGTAACCGTAACCACTGCAACGAAGCACCGGTATGTCACATTCCATCACAACCAAATCATATAAATGCCTCATACTCATCGCTGTAGCAAGATGCGTGACAATGTCACCTTCATTGGTTGTTTGGTCATGACGTCTGTCATCAACTGCTGTTTCTATCTGTTTTTTCAATGTATTGCTGACACTTGTTAAGAAACTCAGTGTACTCCAGCGGTTGTCCTGGGTTGTTGACACGAAGGTCACATAATACATCTGGGTCTTCCAGTTCCAACATTTCAGAAAGACGAGCATTAACTTCTTCTTCAGTGAGCAATGAAGCTGCAGATCTGTCTCCTGTTAGTCTTTTGTATGCTTCTCTCAGAATAGCAGGTTTGTTGTTAGTAACGTGTCCGAAGTTATGCACAAATTCTCTCCTCATTGCTCTTGTGTGATAATGTGGAAGCTGTTTCTTGATATCTTGGATATTTTTGTTATTTCTTTCAAGATAGTCTGATGCTTGATCACCCACCAAGGGTACCTTCCAAATAAATTAAAGATGCTCTTTTGAAGCAGTATAGGTAAATAAAACACATTTCACAGGCACTTGTAATTCTTTAAAGTATGTATACTTTTTGGTAGGTTCCACTGGTGAATAGTCTTTAGCACAAATAACTTCGTACAGCTCAGCGTGAGCAATGGCCTCATGCAATTGTTTATATCTGGCTTGAAATGTAGGCTTAATGGCAGCTGTACTTTGTAACAATTTGATTCTGTCAGTTTCACTAGTTGTCTTGAAAATCTTGCTATGATGATGTGCCATATTAGCATTGGTTTTCTTTAAATAATCTGAATATTTGCTTAGGTTGGTTGCAAGTTGAAGAATGGCGTTGTACACAACTCTCCATGCATCAGCTTTCATGAATGCATACATGGCAAGCTCAAATAAACTTCCAGAATATGCTAGGAGTTCCCCCTCTTTTAGGTTTTCGGCAGTAATTTTCTTTTGCTTTCTCTTCTCTGGCTTATTGTAGCCCTGGAAATGAGAAAATGTATCTGGCACAGTACAAGAGCGAGAACCAAGTGTTGCGTGATTACCATCGATGTATCACATCACATCAGTGAGTGTGCTAACAAACCTGTTTCCTGAACAAGGTAGTACAACACTGAGTAGTACATACATAATTGATTCGTATTTACTTGTGTATTTTAATCTACATAGTAAATTGTTACACTAGATTCTATGTTCATTATTTATCAACAATATATAACTGTGTCATGCAAAATATTAGAACATTACTCGATCAAAAACTAGGTAAAACTAGGTCGTTTACCTCTCATATATGGGAGGTCCTGATTACATAAATAGATTACAGTGTACGGACAATGCTTGAGTGGAAGCTTCAGATATCACCATATTGGAAACATCACAAATAATTCTATTGTACTCATGTTACAAACTTTACCTAGTGTATCAACATATTGAAGAGACCACCCAACACCATTTTCTTTCAACCAGTCGATAATATCATTTTTTAACTTGTCCTTCTGGTTATGTACGGTTAATTTTTTTTTAATATGAGCCAAACTCCTGGAGGCCGCAGTGAGAATGTGAAATGCATTCACACACTCCGATGACTCAGAAGGCTCAACACGAATGTTGTTGATGACAAACTCAATGAAGTTTCCCAGTGTACCAATGACCTGTTTAAAAAAGTGAACTACTAAATAACCCATACAAAATCTACTATTAAAGTATTCAGTTGTAGAGTTTTGCTGCTGACTCTCCTCCTGCACTCCAACTCCCCCCCCCCCCCTACACCTGTCCTATATCCAGGTATTTTGCATGTAAATTACACCCTTAAAATTGTGATGCTTTAGAAATCCATGTAATTAAATGTTATACATAAAAGCCATGAATAAAGTTGTTTTGGTTTATATCGTGTGTGAATTGTGAACCAATATAAATATATTTTAAATGTATTAAAATCCATATAATGCATACCTTAGCAATTGTACATTTGCTGTCTACTTGCGTGTGGTTCTTTTTACTTCGCCCTACATACGCGTGACCAACACCAGCGTCATTGTCAATTGGCTCGCCTTTCATCATAAATATTGAACAATAAAAATATTTTGTAATTACTAGTTTATACAACATATTGCTTGAGTTAAGTTGTAGTCATAGTCTAGTGCAGTCTATAATATCAGTATAATACTACCTTGAGTGAGAATTCCTCCTGCTAAATCGTCGTATACATCATTGAGAGTAGCATTATCTGCCACTCTTGTGCCTATCCAGGGCTTTAAAACCTTCGCACAACATCGAATTTGCATGACAATAAACGGCACGGTTGATTGCGCATCTGTTGCGCTCACTGAGCGATCATGGCGCCCACTGCTCGGAATACGATTATTTTCCGACAGCTTCTGGCAAAAACCGAGAATCAAATATAAAAACATGGGCGGGCCAAATTTTCAGTGGGCGGGCAGCGATGAAAAACAGAAATATTATTTTAATAGGCCTAAGCAACGATTAAAACTACTGTAGAAATGGAAACTAGTTCCGTAATTATCTCTTCCACACGTTAATTATATTAATTAACTAATATTTATTTTGATATTTTTAAAGGATTTGGTTCTTAAACTGTTTGAGGATGTAGCTGTCAGATCTTTTAAGTTAGGTGTGAGTCAATTTCTGTGAGATTTTCGAAGAGAGTTCCACCTAAAAAGCAGTATTGGCCAGAAAAGAGAAGGCAGAAGAGAAAAAAAGAAAATCGAAATAGTTGAAATAATGAACGACCAAAGTTCCTTAAAGAAACCATCTCATGTCTGCTTGGTAGCTTTGGCTGCTGAAATGAAGGAGAGGACTGATGCAGCTTTACAAGAGGAAGGAATAGGAACAGCTTTGTGAGGCATATGGCATCCAGTCTATGGCTAAGTGGAACAAATACAGACTCACCAGATAACTAGTTCAAAGCATAAGCACATGTAGTGAAATGCCATGTCATCAGGCATTATCAAGATTCGTCATTGAAGAAGTACCTCTCCCAGCAAATGCATCCAACCGAGTTCCAGCATTGTGGTTACAAAGAGTATAATATAACAGAACAGGATTTTCTTCATGATATGAAAATCAGTCGTGTTGCAAACAATCCAGTTGACTCATAATGTCACGATAAGTTCTTAAATGACACCTTAACCTTTATTAACTATAATCATCATGATATCATTTAAGCATTAATCGTATTGTTCCAAGCCAAACCTAAAGTAAATCTGAAGAAAACTGAATCTTTTTCATTATATCATTTAATCCTTGGAATACTAAAATTAAATTATAAAGAATGTCAAGGATAACTACATACCAGTTATTCTACCATTCATTGTTTTCGTTGGTTAGCAATCCTGGTGTGGCATTTAACTTCGTTCTTTTATTTTTTACAAACAGTGATTCGTTTGGCAAAGCAAAAAACGAGTCATTCTTCTTCCCACCAGTGTTGCTCTTTTTGCTGATGGTTGATTGTCTGAATATTACTGAATTTTGTGTACCCTGTGTTAGTTGGTATGTCGAGTGTCCATTTTGACCATTAGCCCCCCGTAGTTGTGAGAAATGGTTCTCTACTATGTCCTGGTTGACAATGCCAGGCTTTATGACAGATCCACAAGATCTTGAAAGTCTTGCTTTTACCATGGCAGTGAAGTCAATAATCATGAACTGCAGGTCAAACCACATCTTTGATGAAACAAACTCTTTACCATTCGTGGACTCTTTTTGCCATTCAGTAAAAAATTCCAGAGCATGATTCAAATCACGAACGCAGTTGTCATTAATGTCGAATATACCGTGCGTGTCGGAATACAGCTCCACTATTTTACTCGTATGACAGAACAAATCTATAGTCGAATCCAGTCTGGTGGGATCTTCGTTTTTCACCGTTCCAAGTTGGTCTTTGTATGCCTTCAAACAGAAATTGTAATAGAAGTATAAGAACTGAAAAACACATGCTGGCTGTATATCTCTCATGAACAGATCAATGCAAGAAGATTGCAATCATAGGTCAATACAAACACGTATTGTTTATTTTCTAACCTGCATGAGAAATGACATTCGCTTGTTCATAACATCTTCAGCTAGACCATTCCTCATTCTTGAGCTTGGGGTAAGATGAAAACGGTTTTTTTACAGATGCTCGTGAATGGGACAAGAATGGTTGTTTTCCAACGATATGCTTCTTCCCAGTGAGACCAAAGGATTTTTTCCATCCTTCAAAAGTTGCCGTTTCCCTTGTGTTGAGCTTTTTTCAGTATTACTCCTCAGCTTCTTGATGTTGTGCTATATTGGACAATAAAGTATATATTAATGCACAAAATAGCGCAATACAAGTATAGCGGAACAAAAAATACCTTGCAGTCCATAATAAATATCATGGGGTCTTTTGTGAGCATATTGTTCCCCGTGAAATGTAGCTCTCTTGGATTAGCATCTGGGAAACGAATGTTATTAACTGACGACTTGCATCTCCACCATCGCAAATTGCGTGATAAATATTAAAAAATCAAAGTATATTTAAAATGAGAAGTATTACATACATTCAGTAAATTATAAAACTTACATAAACTCAGCTCTTTTCATTTGCATTACACCTTCCCAAAGCTGCAGATATAGTACTGAGGGCAGACATTGTTTTGTCGGAAAATGGGCCAATGGAAATCTAAAACCGCCATCACTGAGGAAAATGAATTGTAGTTGGTGCGTTGCATGCGGTGGCCCGTAAGGGCCAAGTGTTCTCTGTACAAAAATCCGCCTTCTCCACGCAAATGAGTTGCTTTTCTAATAAAATGAATCTTCTCCGTGGAAAATTGACGTTAGTCTATTATTGATTACCTTTTCTTTCTACAGACACACATCTTCTACATGCAAGCACAAAGTTGCTTCGCGAAAATGCGTTTCGTGTAAATATTTCGCTTTTCTGTGAAAACTCGTGCAGTGGCCCTAACGGGGCGCATATTCTCCGAGGAAAT
>JAODVM010120531.1:0-15666 GCA_025400095.1 Phenganax marumi | reverse complement strand
AACACAAATGTGTTTTTCAGCGTTTGTGAGTTTGTATTTGAAATAAAAAGTGCTCATTTTTTAACGTTCGCGTCGTTGAGCTCTCGTCGTAGAATCTTAAGTTCCCTAATATGGCGCAACGCTGAACTTGTCTATAGCTACAGAAACAGTTGCTACAACATTTTCAAGGTAATACATAGATTTTTTATTGAATTTCCAACAGATTAGATCTTTTATTGTCATTTTCATCTATCTACTGACTTTATTGGGCTTCCTATGATTTAACAAGTAGCAATTACCAGTGCATCTCTAAATCCTGTTGCTTGACTACGAAGTTCTTTTTCAGCGTGAATTGATAACTGCTGTTCTGCCGTCACGCGGAAACTCTGGGTTGAAAAAACATCTTAAGGTAGATATTAATCAACTCAACAATCTTCCAATTATTTCGAAGATCTTTTGTGCACCTCAATAGCCAACCAGAAAAACAAAAACTCTTGTCCTCCTGCCCAGCCGATAAATTCTAAAAAAGTAGAAATTAAACATGCAGAGTCTACAAATTTCTGCGCAATTCAACAAAGACTTACCAATAAAATAAGACAAGGTAGTATTGTTGTCAAGAATGTCTTGCAATGGTAGCACTGGCAAGCTTTGGTTGACAGGAAGAAAACGGTTGGACATATGTGGATTTTCCTATCAAAAAATATACAAAAACATATATCAGAGAGTGTCCATATGCATACTTATCACTTTCACAAGGATTCCAAGAATTGTAACAATACTTTGATCACAGATCAGTTTAGAAATGATACTGACAACAAGGTTATCCCTGTTTAGCTGAAGTTTGATTAATTTCTAATTTTTGACACCTTGATGGGCGTTTTATTTTCATGCAAAAATCTGGTACAAGAATCTACCAATCTCGCTCGGTAGGCATCATTGTTCAGACTTCGAAAACATAAAACTGGGAGGAACACATGTTAGTTTTTCGCTGATACGATTAGGACAGTTGTCTCTAAATCTCATCAGGAACAAAATTTTCATAAAAAAAGTTACTCACGTGATGAAATACGGATGGGTCAATATCTCCAGTTTTTAAACTTTTGATTTGAGCATCGCAGATCTTTTTGACAAACAGCATGCTACTTAATTGTTGACGAATAGCCATAGCTGCTTCGCCTGAAAAAAATGGGTGAACCACGCAAAAGGGGTGAACCAGTGGGGTGAACTAGCTTGTTGTTCAGGCATTCAGAGTAAGCCAAGGCTTCGATAACTAGAATTAGAAAGTTTAACTATACGCGCTTTACTGTACCCACTCGCAGCATGATATTTGTTTAGGATTCACCCAATGAGCGAGAATGAACCCCCTGCGCCATACTTATGCACTTCACGCTGTCTAACGCCTATAGCGTTTTTGTCAGGTTGATCATGGGGGTAACAACACTACATCTATAAACTTTCACTGTTAACTCACTGAGTGGCAATGTTCTCAGCTCTACTGGAAACATTGCCACGCAAATACCCTATTTTGTTATTTTACTCCGTCTGTACACCGTGGTAACTGGTAAGGTACTGTATATCAACTATTTCATCATTTTCATGTTCATTCATGCATGTACCTGTAGATTCAGAATCATGGGAACGCAGTTTTGCAATTTCATCACAAACACGAGCCTTGATTTCCTCAACATCAGCAACATTCTCACTGGATCTACGTGCAAAACAAATGATCTGAAAGTTAATGTTGAACGGACATAATTCAGATGTATACATATAACATACCTTATAATTGAAAGAAATGCTTCGACAGTAAAAGAATTTTCTTGGCACTGAAATAGAAAACACATAAATCGGCAATAATTCGCGAAACGCATGGTCACGTCATCACGTCGAACCATCAAAAAATGAGTTTATCGCTGAAACTACAAGAATAGAACAGAATTAAACAACAACTGGAAGTCTAGGAAGTTTCAAGATTAAACACAGCCGCAAATGGTAGAATTCAATGCTGTGACGTCGCGAAACTGGTCTCTTGTGAACGGGGCCTTACATAGGAAAAGAGATGTTACAGATATACGTATACCTGAGCTATAGCTATGTATAGTTTTATGTAAAAATGATAAAGACGTTCTTACCCACGCAACAATAGTTTGATTGATGTAATCTGGATCGCAAACCATCTCAACTGTGGGTATTAAGACATTGCAGGCAATTGCTTCCTAAAATCATCAGTTATCGTTGCATTCAAATAAATTATAACAAAAACTATTCATCCACACGTAGTTCATGGATTATATAGTGATTTTACCCTGAGAAAATAGCGAAGTGGTTTGTTATGGAAGTCCTCGGCTGGTAACAAGATATACAGCAAAAGATCACTGACACTCCTCAAATACTCTGGAATAAGTTGAAAATCAAATAATCACACTTGTTATATAGTGCATATATGTATATAAAAAAGGGTTGCCTCAAACATGATCCGGCATTAGTAATTGCGCCATTGTGCGCATGCGGGTGTACCATTATAAAAGTCGGCGACAATTCGTTTACGACCTTCATCGTTTGAAGGAAACGAAGAGGAAAATGAAAACCACGGTCATCACAAAGCATTGAAATCCAACCTTTTTCTTTTTCTTGGTTCAAGCAAATATCTCCGCGACACATAGATTGCAGCATTTCATGTTCTTTTTGGAAAAACACCGACTTCATTTGCGGCTTTTCTAGCATAAAACAAACAATTAAACACAAAATTAGCTACATTTAAGGACTTTGTAAAGCTTCAAACCGAAGACGAGTAAACCATTATAAATTCATTACTTAAATAACTGTTTGACACGAACTGCCAAAATTTATGGCAGGCTTCTAGCAGTAAGAAAAAAAAGCTATTCCCTCCATTCGTCAGCACGCACGAGATGGTACGCGTGGTTTTCACAAAAGTGATGCTCTGTTGCACGAAATGTAGTATTTGGATGGTTGAGCGACTGACAATAACCATGGAATAACTATACGTCTTTAGCATCAACAATTTGTTTTTGTGAATGGAGCTGTAGTGCAGGCGTAGTCTGACCTTCCTTGTACGGAGTTTTGTTACGCCGAAATGTATTGCCTCACTATTTATTCAATCAGGCCATACATTGTAATAAACTGCATTACCATCCTCTTTCAGTTTTTCACAATGTTCAATAGCTAAGCCAAAAAGTTTCAAGTGGGCAGCAAAATCATCGACTAACTTCACTGTTAAAAAAGGCACCCATTCCACATCTTTTGATCTGAGAAGAAAGAACGTCCGCAAACATATAGCAGATGTACTATATACACGACAGTTGAGCTACAGCAGTTTACAAATTCAAACCTGCTAAACAAAGCGATCAATACTTTCTGCAGAGTTTGTCTTAAATTATACGGAACTTCTTCATGTTCACTGATGCTATCATACCAGTATCTCACGTAATCTCGAAAAAAATATTCGATAACCTAGAAAGAAACATATTCTCGATGACCTCCCAAGTAATTTCAGACGATAGTCGATGGTGCACGTGAAGGGACTGTATAAAAGTAATGCTTCACCTCTTGCAATGGTTCATCAATAATGCTAGCTCCTGTTAATCGTTTGTCCATCTTATAATTTCGAAACTGTTCCTGTTCAACTTTTGTTATCAAAGAAGGTATACCATTTCTTGGAAGACCCAAATCCGCCTTCAACGTTCGAGCTAAATGACTTTTGGCCGTTCTTGATCCGACATACCAAAGAACAGCGCAGAACCTTGACAAGAAGGTGTAATATGCAGAGTATTTATAGGTAAAACATATATAATCCTTTCTTCGATATCATATGATTTTAGGATTTGAAATGACGGGCACGCATGACCATGATTGTTGCAACCTTTTCAGACGATTTGACACTTAACGTTAAAAATAGTTGGATAAATGGGAGCCTAGGTTCAACATTATAGGCCTAAGCATTTACTAAAAAAAGAAAGTTTACATTTACATTGCTTAAAAACTAATTACCTACCCCGTGAAACAGAAAAGAGCGTTGATGAGAATAAGAACTGACCACCAGAAACCAAAAGTCCCAAGGGTTAAGATTACGACCAAACCAACCCAGCCTATTATCCATACCTACAGTGCAAGTTAAGTTTTTAAAATTTTGAAACAGTCGACGGCGGCTAGGCAGCTGCAAGCTTACAAGTCTCATCGGCAAATTCTGCCGCTTGCTTGCTAAATGCAACTAAAGAAAAAGCCATCTAATGTCGATTACTGCTGTAGATAATTATGCAGCAAACGCATACAATGATACTGTTACTAGGTTTTGTGTGTGGGGATTTGCTTAGGTCTGCGCGAGGACCCAGCAACGTTCTCGGGACCTTGTTTTACAATCAACTTTAAGTTACAGTTGTGCACGAAATAAATAAGACTTTGACTCTTTTAACTTTTTGTTAAATTACAACTCAACTGAAACACTTTCTATGACACAAAACGACTGTTGAGCTAGAGTTGGGGCGAGAAGTAGGAATTCCCAACACTAGCTCTCTTACCAAACTAGCATATAACTTAACACGGACATACAATTAATGTTGTAACATCATAATGTACTACTGTATGCAGATATGGTTACTTTGTAGTGTGGGAAACTATGTAGCAATATGTTTAGGACAAAGAAAGCGGAAAATAAAAAGTAAACATGACAATCAAAGGAAATAACTTAGAACAATAAATGCTTGCAATGTCCATGATCTCATCATGTTAGGTTTCGTAACCGTAAACAAATCATACATGTGACACCCGCAGATTTTCAACCGTTTAACAAACTACATAATTATATACAACATCATATCAATGACCACATGACATAGTACGGCATTAATAGACTAATACCCCTAATGTAGCGCTCGCCATTTTTCAACATGGCGTCGCCTAACTTTGAACTTGTCTATTCACGTGTTCCGTTTTTGCTAACGAAAGTTGATTCCACCTCTTTCCCTACATAAAAGCAGGTCTGCCTGCACGAAGTCTACGAAGGTGGCAAGAGATTGCACAGAATACGTACAGTCTTTACTTTCTCGTCGCAGTACGGCTTGAAAGCCATGTTATTCGGTGCAATTTTTCTAGGCAGGAGAGTTCATGATAAAAAAAGTCAGCAAATTTGGCAGAGTGCAGGCGGAGTGTAATGAAGACTCGCATCCGGCCAATTTTATCTCTCTCCAAAGACGAATCGCATGGCAAGTTGCGAGAAAAGTTGCAACGTGTGACATATGTCATATGCCCTTAAAATGACGGCGAACATTTTTTAACTATGTAGTCTTTCGTCCTAGCGTCAGCAACACGCGCTTGAAACACCGAGAGGAGGACTGGACTAAAGTATGACACTATCACAAAAACAATGATGAGGTTCGCCATCATATGTCGTTTCCAGTACTTTTCCCAAACACGACCAATGGGAATATTGTAGTAGTGGATTTGAACAAAATTGGACAGAATATTGAAAGCAAAGTCAATTCCTATGCCAATGGCGACTCTTTTTAAAGACTGGTATAAAAAAGATGGCGCTGATAATTCAAAACTTTCTACAAAGTACAGAACAAAATATCCCTGACTTAAGATAAGTGTGCAGTATTCAAAGAGCATATCTTGTATTTCCAAATCTCCTTTTAACCGCCTAGAACGAGGTGTATCGCGTGGCGATACATTAAGTCTCTGGCAGCAAACAGTTCGCTTCAAACACGAAATAATACATCTCCATACTTTCATCTGCATTCGAAGCGTCGCTTTCTTTAGGAAATTCAAAACGCCAGAAAACAAAGAGAGACCAACAAACAGCCAAATGTTTTTGAAATCTGCTTGCATAATGCGGTATAAATAGATAACACCACCTCGGATAAAGTACACTAGGACGAAACTTCGGCCCGGATGGACAACCTCGGAACTACGTCTCAACGCGATGTCCTTGCAAATGAGCGCAGGAACGATGGTTAATGCGGGAACCAAAGCGGCGACCAAGAATTTATAATTCTCTTCCTTTAACCCGTTAAAATACGAAACTATAGCATATCTGTAAACATACGATATTATACAGGATACGAGAAACTCTGTGGATATTAAAACAAAAAGGTGTCCGCTCGAATAAGAGACTGTATGATCGCGAATATTGCAGACGACTAGAACGCAACAGATTATGATTCCAGAAATAAAGATCACGTTTCCAGGAAATCTGTAATATATATGAGTGTCATACAAACCAAAAATGAACAAAAATAAGTAGTAAACAACATTTGCCTCTCCACAAATAAACGCGACGTATAAAGTAGACATGAACTTCGACTTAAAGACTTTCCACCCGAACAGCACTATAGTCGTTAATGGAAACCACAGATGAATAACAATAGCTTCCACGCTTTCTCCAACCACGCGCAGTTTCTTGACAGATAGCGGTAGACTGTTATTCTGATATTGCCACTCCACGCATAGGTCTGTCGTTTTCAAGTCGAAATATAAGAACCCCATAGTGAACGCCGTTAGCGGAAAGACAGCGAACGTTATACTTGTACTTGTGCATAAACTTCTTCGAATGGATTTCCAAAAACGTCTCCTTCTTGGACAGGAGCTACTATTAAATCGCACATTCACTGCACTGATCAATAATACGGTATCATCACTAAAATTCTCATCTTCTTTATTTATATATGGCTGCCATCTCTCATCATTGGTGTTTCGTGTTTCACAGACATCTCGAAAACGCATTCGCGGGGTCTCCGATGTAAAGATCGAAAACAAAGATAAAAACATACCAATTATTTCTTGCAACATATTGTCCGTTTGGCCAACTTTTAAACTTGTTTTTCCCTGAGATTCAGCCTCAACTTTTTAAACGACTGTCCTGTTTCAGCTTATTGCTTGAAGGTTATCAAGTTGGGCATGAAGGAAATCGTTGTTGTAACAGCTTTGTTGAAAACACACTACTGGATATTGGATCTCATGAGAATAGAGGCGGAAAATAGATACAAAAGCTCTACAAACTGATCAATTAGACGTCAGTATCAATATCAAAAGTTCAAAACTACGTAATTATATGACTACATAAAGAAAAGTAATATGATACAATAAGTTGCCTTAAGTACTTCTTCCCAGTTATTAGCATGAAACAATAGTTTAATGCTGATTCAATTTGATAAACTGTGGTTCAGATTGACAATAGATTTTAGTTCCTCATCCAATGCGTTCCAAATTTTGGTTCCTCTGTATGTGAATGTTCTTTGACCGGTCGTAGTTCGACATTTCGGAATGTCAAGTTTACTTTGGCATCGCGTGGCTCGGTCATGGATTTGATTTCTTGCTACAAACTTTTTACTTAGGTACAGGGGTGCTTAATTATATATGCATTTGTGAAAGAAGACGGCGTCTCTATATTGTAAGTGCTCTTTATTGGGAGCCAGCCGAGTTCCTTCGATAACAGAGATTCACGGTCATACGTTTCCAGAAATCATTCTGACTGCATAATTCTGAATTAATTGGATTTTCTAAATATTCTCTTCAGATGTCTCAGACCATATTGATGAGCAATAGTTGATTTTACTCATTACTACTGCGTTTAGAATAGCGCAATATAATGTGCAAGTCATCTGCTACAGCTAATGAAGAGGAACCGAAAATCGGAATTGAAAAGCGGAATTGAAAAGAATAAGCACTCTTTAGAGTTGTCTACGTAAGACTCTAAAGGTACAGAATTCTGGGACTGAAGGCGGACCATTAGCATGCATGTTGAATAGGAAAAGTGACAGTACGAAACCTTGGGCTATTCCACGTGTTAATGGAGCCGTCGATGAGGCTGTGGTTCCTATTCGGACACACTCGACACACTGAGGACTATCCACCAGTTAGCTCTTAAAGCATTCGTGGACTGTGTGGGAGACACCTATGTATGATATCTTTTCAAGGAGAATGTCATGTTGTGCACTGTCAAAACCTTCGGACAGATCAAAAAATACCACAATGGATATTTGTTTTCTGTCCATTACTTCTACCAGGGGGTCTGTAAACGCGACCTTAAGTGCCTCAGTCGAGTGATGTTTGCGATTTCCGCTTTGATGATCGGAGAGTAAATTATGTTCTGTGAGATATGCAGATGGCTGGTTCAAAAAAACTTTGACGCAAACACTTGAAAGGGCTGCCAGTAGTTATATTGGACAATCGGTTGACGCGACTTCATGATTGCTGTCTTTATGTATTGGTATCACTTTCGCTAATTTCCAAGTTGAGGGGGTATTCTAATGTTTTCAGAGAACAGTTGATAATGTTTGTGAGAAGATGCAGAATGACATCGAGAGAGTCTTACAAATGTAGGAGGCCTACTCTTCGTCTGGTCCCGAAGCTTCATGGGAAGGGGTTTCCAAAATTATGGATGACCTCTTTCAGTTCAATATATTCCCTCGGGTGTTATGTGATTCTGAGTTCTTGATTCGCATGAAGATGTTAAAAATCTGTTATCTTTGGCTAGTTCTTTGACTTTATCTGCTGTTAACCTGCCTACTGAAGTGAAGCAGGTGTTAAACTCCTACTATTTCGCTTTGATCGTGATAGCTATGTTTTGTGGATTCTACTGAAGGCATGCATCTCTTGATCACCTTCCACGTGGATCGAGGATTTCCTTTGCAATTTTCAATTTGAGTGCGTACATGATTAGCTTCAGTTTTTCGTATGTTAGTCTTAACTGAGTTTTTCATGCTTTTATATTTTGCCCAGTCATTTGGATTGTGTGTTGCCTTGAAGATCTTCAGCGTCCTGTCTCTGAGATTCATTAATAGTTTGATATCTTTAGCTATAAAAGGTTGGGGCCTGCCTTTAATTCTTATATATTTAATTGGTGTGAGATTATTTAGTGTGTGTATGAACAATTGGTTGAATAAGTGGAGTTTATCGTCCACGTCCTTTGCAAAGAATAACATGTTGAACTTGTAGGGGAGTCTTGATAACTCCGAAGCGAACTGATTAGGGTTAGTGCTTGAGACTTTTCGTGCGAACGTAAGTGGAGGATTATTAGGTTTAATGGCCCTAAATTTTAGGGTGCAGTAGATCAGGGAGTGATTGCTAACTCCTGTGTCTATCACACTGCTGTTCTTCACTATAAGGGAAGATAAAACCATAATGACATCTAATAAGGATCTTGAATGTAAAGTTATTCGCATTGAATCTTGAATTATTTGAGTTAGATGTAGTTCAGAACAAGTGTCTATCAGGGTTTTTGCTTTGGAACATTAGGAGTAAGGAGGTGCAATCTATGTCACCCATGATCACAACTTGTTTGCCCAAGGGTAATGCTTCAGTGGATTTTGGTTTTAAATCCTCTCCAATGCATGTGACCCGAGAATCCGGAGGTTTGTACGCAGACATATAACAATTGATTTATGTCGTCTCATTTGTATCTGCAGCCGTCGTTGATGGAAATCTAACGTAGAATGTATGAAAGGTTTTTCATCGTTGTTACTTTGAAGTTCGTTCGTACATTACATAAATATTTTATAATCACTTCGGCGTTGGTTTAAGATGAGTTGAGCGAAGTTTCTGACACTGTAAGAATGCCTAGATTTTCTTTAGTCGTTTCAAGTAAAATTACGACCGGGGTTTCTCTAACATACATGATGTCAGTCTTTTCCAGATTGCAGAACGTGGCACACGCGCATCCGAGGGCAATTTCTTGAAAAAAATACAGCGCACCTGACCTAGGTATTTCTGTTTAGATTGATCTCTGAAGGTGCACTTCGGTCACAAAATCACAGTCACAGACAATCTATTTCACACTTTGACCGCACAATGCGCACCTGCAGTAATTTTGCTAAATTTTTGGTGCGCACCTGATGATTTCAAGTGCACCTGCACTTGAAAAAAGCGGTTTGGCGCACCCGAGATCTCGTCGAAATGTGCCACGTTCTGCAATCTGGAGTCTTTTGAATTCCTTTCCCGTATAAATTTTATTAAATACTGCACAATCTACTAAAAAATCAACATCAATACGCATGAAAAATAATTGCATCTCACCGATATATCGTTATCGTTTCCCATAACTGATATTCCACTCAATTAAACAACATATCGTGGAGATTTTGGACAACTTCGCTGTTGCCTGTTAATTTTTTCCGCCATATTGGATCTTTAACGGGGGGTGAGGGCCGTGGGGCAGTGATATGGGCAGTGAACTATAATTACAATAATCGTATAATAAATAATATACGGCCACCATATTCAGTCCTCTTACCCACGCGGTCAACTTTCCACGTGGACGTGTCAGTATGGGGACTGAAACTGACGCGCAAGAATTGGAGATGTTCTCTGAGTCTGGAGTGTTTTAAAACATTTTTTTAAAATCTTCCGTATAGCCTTAAAGTAACAGCCGCGGTAATAGCTATCTTAAGGTACTATAAGTGTCGGGGTATTTATCGAGTGTTTTACAACGTAGTCTGAAACACTTCCAAGGAGTGTACGACATAACAGAGATTGACCACGTTTGCCTAGGACAATAAAAATAGGATTTTCTCTTTCTGCCAATAAACAAATTGCCTCGCCTGGTTTCTTGCCATGTTCAAGGAACTCTTCAATATTGCTTACCTGAAAAGAAAAAGACGTGTACAGATTTTTCGTCTGTCGACCGGACATCGCAGTTGCAGCTGTTCGAGTTGTTATCCTACCAGTTACGACATACTGATACAAAGTAACTAAGCTGAAGACGAATCTTAATGCTAAGTGTACTTTGGTGCAAATTCATCAAGATCAGTGGCGTAAGAAGCGGGGGGCCGTGGGGGCACGGACCCCGAAAGAATCGAGATGGGGCCCCTCCCCCTGACGTTTTCCCATTGAACAAATATCAGCGGCATTTATTATTGAATATTATTTACGGACGATATTACTAATATTTAACATATCTACTAAATGTTTAAACCAGTGAGGTGGCGAAACAAGGTTAAAAACTATTATATAGCCATTTCTGATGACCTAGAGCCTCCAAATTTGCAAGAATGCAATAATATCACCTCGCTTCCTAGTTCTCTGAAGATAAAGAAATATGTGATGTTTCGCTGATCAAAAGAGACAAAATTAAAAGAAGTATAAATTAAATTCAAACGAGAAGTACAATAGACATACATCATATTCCTGACAAATTCTCTTGTATTTTTCAATGATCTTATCCGCTTCATCCCAGGCTTTCCTAAAGCTTTCCTCGATCTTATCAACCTTCAATTTGCTTATACCCACTAGAAGTACAAGTTCAAAAACAAAAACTACTTTAGTTTCATCGACCTATTGTGCACAAGCAGCAAAATCATACAGTCTCAAGTGAAAGTTATGCAGATATTTTCGTACTTGGCACACGCACAACAATATCTGGTGTTTCGTAGGCATAAATCAATCCAACCGTGTACGTTGCTTTGTGCAAATTCTTTAAATAAACTAGAAAAATTGAAATACTTCGTCATTCTTAAATTTGTTATTGTGTTCAATTATTAATAAAGCCTTAAAAATTACAAATGCTCGCGTAGTGGAGGAGAAGTACTCCATTAATCAAAGAATGAAAAACCAACGGAAAGTAAGTGATTGCAACAGGTGTGCATGGACAAATCCCATTATCATTATGGCCAAATTTCGATCTGGGCAAAAAGAAGTAAATTCATCTACGCTGCTGGAAAGAACATCTAACAGTGAAATTGCAAAGTTTGGTGGCGAAACGTTGTAGAATGCGGGAAAGATGGCCCTGCGAAGTTTGCGAATTTAGTATATTTTTCTATTACGTGCGGAAATTGTGACCATACAGTATTTGAGCCGAAGAAAATGACCCGAAAATGGTAACGATGCGATCGGATTTGTCCATTCAAATGTGATGTCACTGCAACTGCGTATCTATACCTAAACAAATACGTATCATCTGTCATCTATAATTTCGTCCTAGATTATAAGAAATTATGCGATTTTTTTCGTCAATCAATGCTATCGTTGGTGGTAATGAGAAACAGAAGCTTATCATTCAATACTCATTTAATTTTACGAGCGAATCAGTCAGCAGTGAGCGCAACTGACATCAGTGCAACAACATTCGCATTGCATAGTTGCATAAATATGACTGGCTACTAAAAAGTCAACGATAAACCATGAAATAGAAAAGTAGTGTAAACGTCGACTTACAATGCAAGGCACGATCACTAAATTCACTGCCATCAACAGCAACGAGAACGAGCGCTGCATCGCGACACGACGCCATAATTCTGTTAATGTTTGATCACTGATACATCTGTTTACTAAAATATGTATGATGATTGCACATGTAAACCAGTTCAGACGGGTGCCCAAAAGTGCGCAGAAATTAAATGACAAACATAGTGGATAGCAGTATGGTATGGTGACTAGCATGCCTGCATTCGTTTTGGGGATGGAGGATTTGAGGGTAGTTCCACAAACCTAAAAAGAATAGAAGAATAACATTACACATTTACTTCTTAGTTCTTTAGTTCTTTTTAGTTTAACTACTCAAGAGCCAGCGGACGCAAATATGTCAAAGGCAGTGTTTCCACAACGCAGCATTCAAATTTCCTTGATTTTGCTTTAAAATTTCCTTGAATTTCCTTGAAATGGAATGTAATTTCTTTGAAATTTCCTTGATTGTCTGAGGTTATTCCGAAAGTATTTATCTCACAGATATACCCTGGATTTACTTGAATACAGATTTACTTGTATAATGCCTGTATTCTTGTTGGGCATTCTACGTCTGCAGCTATAATACATGATTGTAATTAGCACAGTATAGTTTTTTCAACATAAATCTTAACAATTAAATATAAGCATAAAACCTAAAAAAGCTTTAACAGCAAGTCAGCTTCTGCTCGTATTTTTTGGGAGCAATTTTATTTTCCCGATCAATATCGTTTTCGTTCGTGAATAATATATTTCACATAGCCAGGAATACTGGAATAGAGACACTTACTTACACGTGGTGGCCTGCATGCAGGCTGATTTCCGTTTTGAAGTTTTAAATCGGCGACAGCTAGTTTTTTGCAGATATTGCGATAAATAACAATGAAAAGTAAGGTCATAAAAGACTACTGAAAGAATCTTCCAAACATTTCTCAAATGTTCTTTAGACTTCCTTAGATTTTTCAAAAATTCCTTAGATTTCCTTGATTCCTTTTTTTTCCTTGAAACCCTTTTTTTCAGTCAAAATTTCTTTGAAAAAGGAAATTTCCTTGAAAGTGGAAACCCTGGTGCTACCACTAGACGAAGCAAGGAAGCGCGGACGCATTAAAAATAAAATGAGAGGCATGTTGTAAATCATGGACGGGACTATGGATTGGCCTAGACTTGCAGAGTATGGACTGGACTGCACTGCACTGGACTTGTAAAACATGGACTTGTAGAACGTGAACTTGCATGTACCGCGTACATTGGAATATCCAGACTTCATCGATATGCATGATTCTTCTTATAGTATACGTTGTTGTAGACTACCATATAATAGCCACTTGAAATCATATATCAGACTATCAAATAATGTTAAATAGTTTAATATCTGACCCAATTTGATAAATATGGAATTACCAGAAAGCGTTGTCGCTGAACTTCACACAGCCAACTTTCAAACAACCGATTACGCACAGCGTAGTTATCTCAAACGTCCAAAACCTCTCCTTGATGTATTCGCGTTTGAAATGTTGCCATTCCTTGACAGCCGAGTATCACGTTGCTATGGTTATGAGGATTAGCTAAAACCAATACCTCATGCAATACCTCCTCCACCACACGACCTTGTTCTTATTACCAGGCTCCACCGAAAATACATCAAAGACGGGCTAATGCAGGTCTCACCATCGATTTCATTGGTGTATTTACACATGCATTGGCCAGTGTTGGGCACAAAATGCTCTACCCTAAATTTCACCTGCATCCTACCACTTACCTGCCGAGGCTGATCCATTTCCTTCATCAAGAACATTATAACTTAAAGTGCCCCTACCAGCAAGTAGTTAATTTTTAAATAACTAACTAACGATGCAAAGAATACTTGTTTTGTTATGGGTTAAGCTTAGTTTGGTTAGCACACTATTCTTACCACAATGCACAATTTGCATTTCAGTCTAAACTTTGAGGAAATGCCTTGAAGTGAGTGGTTAAAATATGCGACATTGCAAAATTTCTTTAAAATGTTGTAAAAGACGGAAAATGTAGCCTCGATGTTGAAAAATTTTGCCTGTGTTTGTGATTATCAATATGTTCGGAAATTGTTATAACTTTCAAGCCAAAAATACTAAAAAATTTCCGCGCATAACTGTACAAAATTATACAAACTTTGCAAACTTTGCAAGGCTGTATTTTCCAAACGCTGCGCTTTTTCCCCACTAAACTCGGCGGTTTTGTTAATTTTATTATGTTTTTCTTAGCTACGGCAATTGCTTACTATTGCTTCTGCTCTCAGTTAACGTAGAAAAAAATTCAGTCTGCAATGTAAATCGTCCATTGTTTTGCAAATTTTGCTTAATTAATTCCAACTTTCAAGCTATGATGCAAAATGTTCTATTTGTATGCCTGTATGGTAGAAGATTTCTGTCTGATTTTTCGTCAAAATGTTAGCTATAAAAGCTTTTTAACTTAAACATAAACAATATTTTCCAACTTAAATTGTGGTCACTCAGTCCAAGCTAAACTAATTTCAAATGGGGAACATTGATTACCAAAATGTGTAAGGCCCATTTTACTCTGTCAAATTTTCTGTGATCAATGTGGGAACTTCGGACAGGTAAATCCTAAAGTTTGAAAGATTTGCCAAAAATATATGAAGGAACTAAGTGCTCAACAACGAACTACTTCACTCTGATATTTCTTATTAATTCTTCAGAACATAGAATTTTCCATTGAAAATTCCTACTTTGACCACAAAAACTTTCACAGCGGCCTTAAGTATATAGAAAATTCATGCACGGTACGGCCAAAATGAAAACGTTTTCCTTCAAAATATGAGTCAGATATTAAGCTATTCACATTATTTGATAGTCTGACATATGATATCCAATGGCTGTTATATGGTAGCCTATACCGAAGGTATACTATAATAAGAATCTTGCATAAAAGTCCACGTGTTACAAATCCAGTCCAGTCCAGTCCATAGTTTACAAGTTCAGTCCAGTCCAAGTTTTACAACATGCCAAATGAAAGAGTGTATTAAGAATGAGTTGTATATGGAAGACCAAATAGATCGCGACGGCAACGCAAAATCCGAACGCCGGCAAAAAGCTACCCATGTGGACCCCGAAGGCTACGCTACGCAAACAGCTACACGAAGTCGAACCTCTAGACGCCAAAGCGCGTTTGCTCGGGAAAACATCGATGGCAGTCTTTGCAGAAAGAAGTTGCCGACAACAAACGTTTTACTGCCGTTGCGATGGAAGTGTTGATAAAATACTGCATCAATTCACTATCCGTTCATTCGCCTAAAAATTGCTCCATTCGTGTTCCTCGGAAAAGCTGCGCAATAACCGAATGGGAGATGGATACATAAGTTGTAAATAAGTTTAAATTGCAAGTTGAATAAATCGTTACCGTATTTACTCGATTGAGCGCCGCCCTCGAATGAGCGCCGCAATTGAGATCAAATTTTTTAAAGAGCGCCGCCCCCGAATGAGCGCCGCACAAGTTATTTTTAATTGCGGCGCTTAATAG